>QLPN01003409.1:10462-28839 GCA_003314395.1 Albatrellus ellisii
ATCATCCGAGAACCTGTCCTTCGAGACGTGCCCCATCATCCTGACGTCCTCCCTCTTCTCCATCGAGGACGCGTGCGTCGTCGTCACTGGCATTGTGCTGTCCGTCGCGTGTGCTCTGTGGGACGTAAGAGCGATAGGCCGATAAACAGAAGACCAGATAGGCGCGGAGCACTCCACTGATATACAGCAGTCGCAGTGAGGTCAGGTGTGCGAAGGACCCCATGTGCCGGCTCTGCGGGCCAGGGCGCCTGGCCCACTGGGGCTGCATCAAAGACACGTACGAAACGTTGAGTAACTGGAGTTTGCGCGCGAGAAAGCGACCTTATGGGGCTCGGAGCGAGTGCCTACAGGTGCACATGACTGTTCGCGACGCGACGCGTGCAGTCTATCCACGCAGTCTGGGGAATTGGAATTCGCGTGCGGGGTACAAAATAGACCTAAGGATAGCAAGGGACGACAGTGCTCGTATCCTATACAAAATAGTCTGCATAACCTGGTCGCCAATCTGTCGGCCCCCTGAGGTTCCCAGTACCCCAGGAATGCTATTGGCTGTAAGGGCATACATACGGTGAGAGTTTACCCACCAAAATTCGGATCCTATTGCACGTTCCAGGTGTTCCCGAACAGTTCATGAACCCGATGTCAACCGTTGCAAGGCGTCAGTGTCTTCACTGACCAGGCAAATGAAATAGTCAGGTAGGGACCGACTTTGAAATAGAATATGTATATTGAGAATAAAGTGAAACCCAAGCGCGAAAACCGAAACTATACTATACACGAAAAGCCTATACAAGATAACGTGAGCGAATAATCTACCCTAGACGAGTGTGGTGTGAGATCAGCGAATGGACGGAACACATCCGTACCGTCTGTCCCAGCCCACTCTGAAGTCAGCAACCAGAGCACATGAAAGGTTCATTGAATTAATACGCACCTGACATGTGAAGCCAATCCCCAATCTTGATTATCATCCCTTTCACTCGCCGTCTTCCTCTGCTGATCCTACCTCGCCCTCGCCCTCGGCTCCTTCACTCCCCTCACCACCTTCTTCATCCAGTCCGACGGTCATATAATCATTGAGACTGCGAGATTTGGTCAATAGCAACCAATTTACAGGCAAGTTGGCGAACCTACCAGTAGACAAACGGTTTGGCGATCTTTACAACCCCCAATATGTTCTCCATAAAGTTCGCTGTCAAGACCTGTTCGTCTTGGAACCTATTGCATGTTAAGTTCCCAATAAAAGATATTGCGAGGAGCCCCGAGAGCGTACCGATGTACGACTGCAAATGAACGGCACTTCAGTAGATCTATGTCCCTGCAGGACCATGATGCGGTCAGACGTTAGTTTGATGGAGGGTTTCCAAAAATTGCGTATAGAGGGCGTTATACGCACTTATGCGTCTTGTCAATACCCTTTGGCGCTACTTTGAGCTCGTCCGACATCCCAAAGATACTGCGGCGTGCACCATGGGGATGCCGCTTCGGTTCACCGAAATACGATACGAAGCGCGGAGCCTTGAGGATCTTGCGGAGGCGCGATGAATCATGTTGTATATGCGCGCTGAACAAAAGGGAATGGTTGTAAGTCATGTAATCCAATTCCTCCCAAGGTAAGTGCGCACCGAATGGTCGCGAGCTCGTTTTTGCCTGGACACCAGATGCCGGCGGCAATGAAACTATCGTTCCCGGCCCCTACTGCGAATCTACGTCAACGGCAGGAGAGGTCTCCAGACACAATGCACTTACTAGATCTATTGCGAATAGCGTCGCAAATCGGGTCATCAGCCAGGTACGGAGATGGTTAGTGAAGAGCACGCACACATGGTCTAGGGACAAGATGCAGAATCAGAAACTAGTATATGGGAAGAAGAACTGAGCATACAGCCTGCGAAAATGCCTTTTCTGCCACCACGAGAGAAGGTTGCGGAGAAGTTGGTCTTGTAGGGCGTCTTGTCATTGCTGAAACGTATCTATGTGTTCAAGGCTCTTATCAGCTGCGTTGAAAGAAGGTGGACTGAAACACGGACATCGCGATATATGCGGTGAATGACGTCCTTGGGAGGCAGCGGCGGAATCTGTGGGTCAACTTCGACGATCAAGTTCGAGAATTTGTCTACAAAGTCCTTCCATTCTTGTTCGGCAAGACGGTAAACGGGGTCTGCGGATTTAGATGTGGCTCTCATCAGTCCAGAATAATCGAGTCCCTGATGAGAACACGTACTGCGCAATCTGAACCTGGATGATGCCAGTCGTGGTCAGCAGCCAATAACAAGACTCCGCATACAGTGTGCGTACCATTCGCGGTCGTTACACTCGGGCTTCTGGAGCTGAGAGAGAAAGTCCAATGTATTTTGTGATATCTGCCCGGGCGGCACTGGAGCAGCTCAGAGAAATGTTGGCGGTCGGAGCAACGAACACACCTCGGCCTGTTTTTGGCGCTTGCACCACGCGTCCTACGACTTCCTGACCCTCAGCAAGGTCAATATCGTCATCGTCGGATGCATCGTCTTCCTCGCTGTCGCCTGCCTTGTGTCGTTTGCGTCGCGATGCCTTCTTTGGGCTGCGTTTCTTCACAGGCGAGACGCGCTTCCGCTTATTCCCATTGCTCTTCGGTGCCTGGTAGTCGTCGTCCTCGTCCAGCGCGTCGCTGTCCAGGACCTTCGCATCCTCCTGTCCTTCCTCATATGCATCGCTCGTGCTCTCGTCCGCGCTGGAGTCGGCCTCAATCGCCGGCGGGTCGACATCTGTATCTGGGGTTGCCGTCCTACCTTTCAAGTTCCGCCTGGGAACCACCGCCTGTGAATTGGCACGCGATGCAGCGGCGTGACGAGCTTTTTGAGAAGAACGAGTCGCATGGGATTTTGGACGCATATCTAAAAACCAGACGATGGCACACTCACAACTAAAACAACCATGGTCAGCCACGGGAAACTAAGTAGGATAAACCTTATCTGTCACATGTAAGTGATATTGCGGCCAAGATAATAACCAAAAGAAACCTTATAATAAAATGATTTGATTTGCACAGAATACCCGAAAATAATCAGCAATAAAATCGGCCGGAAACTCCGACCTGGTGTGAGTTGTGAAGAGGTTGGTGGCGGGTACTGTACGAAATTGGTGGTTGGTACTCCGAGGCCTGGGTGTCGAGCAGGGTGCATTCCCGTAATACATGGGCTCATGTTTGCAGGGACGTTCCGCACGGGTCGCCGACATCTCCTGGAATTACAGTATTCTCCGACGTGTGTGTAGCCTAATCTTGTGCGAAGGGTGTGAGTGTATGTGCAAGCTCGCGTCTTTGGTACAACTTATGGAATTAGTATGGTAAAATTGGTCTTCTCCACGACAGTGCAATCGATTCCTTTGACTGAGTACGCATGTGACCTCGCGAGTTTGGCATCGATTACTGCTGTGTTACTTTTCTGACCAAACCCTATCCACAGTGGTGATTCACGAGTGAGGTCTATTTTACGAAAGCCACTTGCCAAGTCTCCGATTCCTTCATCTTCTCATGGCTATCTCTATTCTCATGGCTGTCCCTCTTTAGGTGTCGTTGGTGTGAGTTTCCGAGGCAGCCCCATCTGCTCAACGTACACCGCTCAATTTAATTGGGGCCGAGCTAACTGTTTACATGCAGGACTCGTGCAAGGTTGTTGGGCTGTCCTTACTATTTGGGTAAGGAAACGGACCGAAATAGGTCTAAAAGGGTGTGAGCGCGGCGCCGGATATCATATCAATAATGATGTCGGTCTCCAAGCCATCATCCTTTAGGTATCGCTTGGCAGCCCTGCATTTCCCGCTTTCCTCTTCGCGCCTTATTTAAATATTTTCCTCCGTGGTCAATCCTCATCTCTCTTCCATCACCTCTTTTTCGTCGCTATCCACCATGACAAATGCACCCGTCATCCACCCTGTCGCACCCCGTCTGAAAGACGGCCCAAAGATCCCTCACATCGGACCTGATAAACATGCATATAGGGCCGCACACGCAGAGACCGTCGGGCACGAATCCGACAAGTGGTGGGCCAAGGTGCGTACTCCTTGATAAGATGCTAGTCGTGTCTAGAATAGCACGTGGGTTCATACTCAACTCTGGATGTCTTTCGCCAGGCCGCCCGTAAAACTCTGCACTGGGACAGGCCCTTCGAAACTGTCAGAGCCGGGTCGTTTGAGAACGGTGACATCGTCTGGTTCCCTGAGGGCGGTCTCAACGCCTCTTACAATTGTGTCGACCGTTGGGCGTTTAAGCACCCTGATAAGGTACTAAACATTCCATCGATCAATATCTAAAAGCGCTCATTTAAACACCGTACTTCCCACGCACAGACAGCCATCATCTACGAGGCCGATGAACCCAATGAAGGCGCCGAGATTTCCTATGCCGAGCTCCTCCGCGAGGTCTCCAGCATCGCGAATGTACTCAAGTCCTTTGGTGTCAAGAAGGGCGACACCGTCTCTGTCTACCTGCCTATGACCTGGCAGGCTGTTGCTGCCTTCCTTGCCTGTGCGCGCATCGGTGCCATACACTCCGTCGTCTTCGCCGGCTTCTCCGCCGAGTCCCTTCGCGATCGTGTGCTCGACTGCAAGAGCAAAGTCCTTCTTACTTCTGACGAGGGCCGACGCGGCGGCAAGTCCATCGCAACCAAAGCCATTGTCGATGCCGCGCTTAAGCTATGCCCGCACGTCGAGCACGTTCTCGTTCTGAAGCGCACGGGCAGCCAGATCCCCTGGACACAGGGCCGCGACAAGTGGTGGCACGAGGAGGTTGCTAAAGTCCCCAATTACTGCCCGCCAGAGGTCATGTCTTCCGAGGATCCGCTCTTCATCCTTTACGTGTGTGGTTATGTGTTGTGATGCGATTTTTGGCTGATATGTGAACATGCCCAGACCTCCGGCTCGACTGGAAAGCCGAAGGGTGTCGTCCACACGACCGGAGGGTACCTTCTGGGCGCCGCTCTGACCGTCAAGTATGTCTTCGACACTCACCCTGACGATAGGTTTGCCTGCATGGCCGACATTGGCTGGATCACTGGCCATACGTAAGGGTTTTTTTTTCGATTTAGACTTACAAGTTGCACCTCGTGACCTGGTCTTCTATGCAGTTACATCGTCTACGGCCCTCTACTCAACGGCATTACCACCACTGTTTTCGAGTCGACCCCAGTTTACCCCACACCCTCGCGCTACTGGCAGACCGTCGAGAAGCACAAGCTGACACAGTTCTACTCCGCGCCGACAGCTATCCGCCTGTTACGCCGCCTTGGCTCGCACCACGTTGAGCCGCATGACCTGAGCACCCTCCGTGTGCTCGGCAGCGTTGGCGAACCCATCAACCCCGAGGCGTGGAATTGGTACAATGAGCACGTCGGCCGCTTCCAGTGCGCGATCGTCGATACGTTTTGGCAGACGGAGACGGGCTCCATCATTGTCACACCCTTCCCCGGCGCAATTGAGACCAAGCCCGGTTCTGCGACTGTGCCCTTCTTCGGCATCGAAACCGCCATCCTCGACCCTACGACTGGGGAGGTGTGTGTCTCTGCCCGTACTTCCTGCGCCATGGCTGAGGGCTGATGTCGGTGTCGGCAGGAGTTGGTGGGCAACAATGTTGAGGGCGTACTTGCGATCAAGCGGCCGTGGCCGTCCATTGCGCGGACAGTATACCAGGACCATCAACGATATCTCGAGACATACATGAAGCCATACCCTGGCTTTTTCTACACTGGTGATGGCGCCGCGCGCGACGACCACGGCTACATTTGGATCAAGGGTCGTGTTGATGGTGCGTCGCCCGTCATTCATACCATGCATCTCCTTATGTACGAAATATCGTTGTGTTGATCTGCAGATGTCATCAATGTCTCTGGTCACCGTCTGTCCACCGCTGAGATTGAGTCTGCACTAATTCTCCACCCGGGCGTCGCAGAGACAGCTGGTAAGTCTCTCGCCTCATAAATTATCCGATGCTTACAATACCGTGCATTAGTCATCGGGTCGGCAGACGAGCTTACCGGTCAGGCTGTCTTCGCGTTTGTGACCCTCAAACCGTGAGTATTCATTACCGCAATGCTTCCCTCACCGCTCAGCCTCTAACCGCCTCTCCCGCTCTGCGACAGCGAATTCGTACACGATAAGAACGACGAAAACACCCTCATAAAAGAGCTCATCATCCAGGTGCGCAAAGTCATCGGCCCGTTCGCCGCGCCGAAGAAGGTCTTCATCGTCTCAGACCTGCCCAAGACGCGCTCTGGCAAGGTGCGTTCCCTCCATTTCCACCTCTCCCCGCCTGTTCCTCCTCCCACACATTCATCTTCCCTGCTCTTGCGTCCCGGTGTTGATGTGCTAACAAGCCGCCGTGCAGATCATGCGCCGCATCATGCGCAAGATCGTCGCGGGCGAGAGTGACCAGCTCGGCGACCTCAGCACGCTCGCAGACCCCGCTATTGTGGACAGCATCATAGCCAAGGTCGCTGAGAATGCGTGATCCTCCCATTCTCCCCGCGGCGAGATAGGTATACGTTTTACCTTTCAGGTCTCGCGGTTTCCGGCTCTGCTTGTGGACTAATTTATTTCTGCACCGGTCTTGGTGCACGTGCGTGCTGTGTCAGTGAAGGAAGCCGATGTTGTACATATGCTGGATATGTCAGATGAGATGAGCTGTATCAGTATACATTGAAAGTCAAAGTGCGAATGGGATGTGTTTCAAGTTATAAAGTCCATGGACGGTGCATGTATGGTGCTCGTAGATGGGAGAAATGAAACAATGCAATACTTGACGAAATGGCCCAGGTTGTGATTTTGAGTTTGAGGAGGACAATTATTACTGTGTCCACATCCAAGTCATGATCCTTCTGTTGCAGCCACCGACAACTCCGAGTCAAACCTTGCACTGACACTCATCCCAACGTGAGTTGCAACTTGCGTTTGTCGCAGGATATACTAATTGGCTAACATTCGCTCGTTATCAGTAGTATCTGGGATTTCAAACAACCTTGATACATCTTGAAATGGATCGAGCATCTGTATTTGTGGCTCGACCTCCTGGTCACACTGCATATACCTACCGTCGCTTCCAATAGGTAAGTCTTGTACTGACCTCAGCCAAGTCCTGTTTACTTGTTTCCTGAGGTCAAGGGACTTGTTGCATAAGAGACGGCTTCAGTCAGGAATAGGCTCTTGTCAGCCAGTTGTCAGCTGGCTGTCATTTTGACCGGCTTGAGAGAGGCTGACCGCAAGCTCCTTCCATCCTACTCTCTCGCTCAACATCTACTAGGTGTGATACTGGTCTCACCCCTACCTTCACCGACCTTACGATCTCGACTCTGCGTGCTATCTGTTGCGTATCTGTAAGACGCGTGCTTCTCGCTTGGCATCTAGCATGGCATCTGCTCTCGACTTGCTGGACTCTCTGTGTCTCTCACTTGACGCCAGTGCTGGCACAGAAGCTCCAGAAGGACAGAAACAGCCGACCTTCGAGGACCTGCTCGCATTCGCCGCCGAATACCAGAAAACACATGCTCTTCGCCCAACGTCCTCCCAAGACTCCAGCAACATCGACCCCCAGTCTCGTTCTCAAGCAAGCGCTATGTCTCTCCGACACATCCTCTCCCCCGTGCCCTCCCCCTCGTCCACGGCATACTCGCCCAACCTAGACGAATGGTCCACACAGCCCACCTCTTCTAAGCCCGAGTCGTGCATCACTCATCCCTATCTCTCGTTCGCTTTCAAAGACACGTGGCCCACGTCCTCCGACCTACCACGGCCTCAGCACAACCTCGCACCCATAACACCCGTCGTCACCACATTCTCGATCCCGCTCGGCACATCCAGCGCGCCGCAATCCCAGCCCCAGTCCCAATCCCAATCCCAATCCCAATCCAAAGCCCACACACCGTCCCCCTCAGACACCCGCAAGTCCCCCGCCCCCAACCTCACCCCTCAGCTGCCCGCAAACATCTTCGGCTGGACACCTCCCACCGGCCTCGACGCCCTAATAGTCGACATGCCCGGCATGCCCGCCCATCAGCCCAGCCACACGGAGGACCGACAGAGGATCGCCGCGCTCGCACAGGCACAGAGCATCCAGGACGCACTCGCCGCGCTGCACCAGGACGCCCCGCCCCCCTCCGCTCCCGCCGCCCCCGCCCGTGTAGCCCGCTCCGCCAACGGCGCGCCCATCGGCGGCATCCCGCCCTCGCTCGCCTTCGCGATCACGCGTGCGCACCTGCACACCGCGACGAAGCGGCGCGAGCGCGTCGCGGCGGAGCGCCAACAGCGCCAGCAGCGCGCGGCTCCCGTCGTCCCCGCGGAGCGCGGGCGCGGGCGCGGCGAGGAGAGCAGCGTGCGCGGGCTGGTTGACGATCTGCGTACGCGCTGCGGCGATGGCGTTCAGAGGAGGCTGCGACCGGACCCGCGGGCTGCTCGTGAGCGGAGCGGTCGACATAAGCGTGCGCGTCAGGATGACGGTGCCTTGGAGGAGGTTGACGTGCTGCGGAAAAGAGCATTCGTACTGTGATGATCCTGTCTTTTTTGACCGATGCTTTCCTCGTTTGCAGGGATGTTTAGTCTTGTTCAGTATCATACGGTTGGTTTTGTGCCATAGCATGGCATGCAGTGTCCTGGCAAGGTATACTTCATTCCTTTCCTAAGAAGAATTTGCAAATCTCGCTCGTCAATGCGTCATCATCTGGAACACTTTGGCAAATATTGACGCTCGAGTCCATTTTATATTAGATTACCCCCAGCCCGACCACGTATATATCCGTCACGAATTATAAGCACAAGATGCGATGCAATGTCCTGATACTGAATGATAGAGTATGGCGCCATGGAACAAGATATAGCGATCATGCATGAGGGAAGTATCATGGGAAACTAAAGTCTATTCTTCCCAAATATAGACTAAACGAGCGGATTGTAGATTTTGGGAGATGTTCGTAAATGTCCGACAAGTGCAAGTCCAAGAAAAGGAAAGAAATGCTACAGTGTGGTTCAATAAGAAACCATGAGAGAAAGGATGTACAAACGTCATTATCAAATCCTCCTACGCTTTGCTCAGCAACACACGATCAATAGCCGCATTGACGGCCGACTTGCGTGACGTCAAGTCAACACTAAACTGGTCCTCGAGCCTCCGGCGAATCTCGCGTTTCGTGATCGAGTTAAGATCAGCGTCCCGCAAGATGTTCTCCACTGCGTGGTCGATCTCCACATCTGACGGAGACCCGTACCAGTTATTCTCTGGACTACGTGTCGTCGGAATGGGCATGTCAAGGTAATTCGTCGCTGGTCGCGATGGTGTGGGTTGATACAGCATGCCGGCGTCGCTCATTGGGCGCATTTGGGGGTTCGTGAAGCCGGTGGGGGTATTGCGGCCGGACTGGTATCCAGGGGGAGGTGCGTATACGTTGCCGGCTTGTGAGGGCGAAGGCGAGAAGCTGCGTGTGTGCGCGGGCTCATAGTACGTCTCGCGACCGTAAACGGACGTGCGAGATTCGGCGTAGCCTTCATTCTTCAGCTTATGCGGTGGCATCCAAGAGCCAATGCTGTGATTGGATTCCTTGTCCCAAAGCTCATTTTCCTGCAAAGAAATGTTACATCAATGTCTCGGTAACAGGCGCGTCACGCTTACATAGTCGTTCCATGACTTGAGAGGTATCGAGCGAGGGTCGAACTTCCCTTCGTCCTGAAGTTACCAGAGAATTAGCGACGACATATTAACTTACACGTATAAGAAGCAAGCTCACATGCACGATCATCTTCTTACCGGCCTCACCCAATACGACACGAGTCTGACCCCACGAGAAGTCGTCCATGCGCCAGAACGAGTACATCGGCAGAAGGAGAGAAAAGACGGGAATGGCCAAAATGTAGAAGACCATCCAGCCCACCATGTCCCATTTGCGCCGCAGGATGAACACAAGAGCTTGCAAGCCATAAATCGCCGCCAGCATGATGATAGATGTCACAGGGATAGCATCACCCTTGCCTGCCACGAGAACGATGAGATATACGATCTGTCACACAAGACGCGTCAGAACAACAATTAAAAAAATTGAGAAGGTTACTCACGTAGGCGACGGTGACGGGCTGCGTGAGGGTGGATAGCAGATCGATCATGACAACGAAGCGCATAGAGAAACAACAGAAACCGCAAAGTCTATCAAGGAATATGAGTTCGCCCAAGTTGTGAACCGTTGAGTTAATCCAACGCCGACGTTGCGAAAGCAAAACCCTCCAGTCATCGGGAGCTACAGTATATGCGTGCGCGTCGCGGACGAACTGTGTCTTGAACATCGGGAAATGCTTAAGCAACAGTGTCGTAAGATAACGATCTTCACCCAGATGCAACAAGTTCTTCATGTGAAGCGTGTCGACACGGTTCTCCGAGTAATCCTCGATGACCTGATTGGAGATCAAAAGAGGCTTATGGGTGTCAGGCGTGCGCAAGCGGTAGAGCGAGAAACATCCAGGCAAACAGGTGACGGAGCCGAACAAAGACTCGAAAGCTTTCGCCATGTGATGAGAAATGAAGTACTCGTAGACTTGCATCATCGTAATGATTGATTGTTTCGCGTTAGCCAATTCCGTCTCTCCGCAGACGGCCAGAACCTTTTTGTCGTGAATCATCCTATCGGATTCCATCACGTCAACCACAAACCAATCGCAGGCAATAACAAGGATACACCGTTACTCACGCAGAAACCAGGCGGTTGAGGGACAAAGGGTGGACCGTAGTATCGGCATCGACAGTCAGCAGGTACTCATAGAACGTTGGGTTAACACCGATAACGTTCTTGATTTGATGGTACATCTCGAGCTCCAAGGGGTTCATAGGAGCATTGAAATGAACCTTGAACAATGTCTTAAGCATACCTGGACAGCGACGAAATGATATAAGGCGAACCTTGTTCAAGAAGTGCATAACAGTCATCTGCGAATCGCGCTTGCCACGGTTCCCAGGACGCGAACGTTCGGTTGGTTTACCAATCTTGGCAATAACCATATATGGGACGACATGGCCCTGTGTCTCATACAGACCCGAGTACACCTTACCCATATTGTGCTGCTTCGCGCCCTCACCGAGTGACAGGAAACTGAGAGGCTCCGGATCAAGGTTTGGGTCAGCGCCAAGGATATCGAGCACAATCCTAGGGGTAGGCTTGTCGTTACCGGAACCAACAATCATACCGTCGCATATGATGACAATCAACTTGCGCTTGTCGTCATACTTCAGTTGCGCAAGAGAGTCGATCGTCGTGCGCAGCGAATGCTCGCCTTCAGTATAACATGGCACTTGACAAATGACAAACTTGTCGTGGTCTTCTGGCGCCCTTGGGGCACTGATATTGATAGAAGCCAAGAACTTGAACCCAATGACGCTAACCATGATAATTGACAGCGCAAGCAGGATGTACGTTGCGAACAAACATTGGGGCGAGTTACGATTGTCGACCATGCCGATAGTGAAGAGATTCCGGAGGCAGACCTTCTGCCACGCGAGGACATTGGAGTCAATGTTGAGACTGTCAAGCTGCTTCGTAACATCATAACCCGAGTTGAACTTGAAGACGTCAAGCACCGAGGGATCCATGAACTGCGCGTCGGTATTCGATGGTGCCTGTTCTCCTGAAGGTGCATGGATAGCCGGTGGGTATTGTATGTAGTTGGTGACGTCGTAGACCAACCCATTATAGATACCGACAGAGCGACCGCTACTCGCCATGTTCACCAGTGCCTTTGGTGTATAACCGGCAAAGCCGACACGATTATTCCAGCGCATTACCGTCATGCTCTCGAAATACCAGTCTGGTCGAGAGTCGTTCGTGAATGCGCGAAAGTCATGGTACTGCGCGTTGGGATCGGTGTTGTTGCTGAACTTGAGGATGACCCAAGGACTGACGGTTCCTGTAACACCATTACAAAGTGCGCTAACCTACAAGGCATGGAAGACATCAACCGGGAAAGAAGGATATTGGCAAGAGCAAGTGGAAGCATACCTGAACAGGGAAAATACCGTCGGAAGAGGTACCGCCATACTTCAGGATTGACTTCGTCGAGACAACAGGCACAATGCGTTGATGCGTTGCCGCGACCTGTGTCAAGTCGAAAACTTCACCGCGGATAGAAGTGTAGACATTGTTGGGACTATTTTGGACGGAATGGGATGCTAGCTCGCTGGAATTGAACACATGCTCTGTTGGGCAGATGAGGATACCGAGAATCGCGATGACGAATACTGCACATCCACATATGAACCAGATGATGATATTGAGGGCCAGTTTCTCGCGCCACGCTTGGCGCACGTCCATGCGCTTCATGCGGCCAAACCACCGCAAGAAGGGCGTTGGCACCCAGAAAGTCAGCAACCAGCACAACGCAACCCATCTTCGTCTGGCAGAAGACTCCTTCATGATCTCCGTTGTCTCGCCCTCTTGGATCTCGCCTGGCAACGCTTCCTTCTCAAGCAACGCCTTCTTGTCTGCGTTCTGGAACATATTTCGGGAAGGTGCATACGATTCTGTCCCAATCGACATTGTTTCATCCCGGTTGCTGGTCAACCGACTACGCGCGTCGAAGTCCTCGCTCTGCAATGATCGGTTTTCGTCGTAGTCATCGTACATGTCTGTACGCTGGAATGGCGAAGCATGCTCCATTAAAGGAAGAGCCTGGCTAGAGTTATTGAAATGTTCGCCACCACCATATGGTGCATTCGAACCCTCGCCATCTGGTGAACGGTACGGAGCGTATGGGTCCGCAATACCCCTTGGGTCTAAGCCTGCCTCGATTTCTGCTTCCCGAATGCGATTCCGCTTCTGTTCCTCAGTATCCTTCGAGCGAAGGTAGTCTTCTAACCTATGGAAAGCTTTCTGAGACAAGAAGACCTGGGAGAGCAACCGTCAAAAGAATCTCCTACATGACGATAGTGGAGTCCATATACCTTGTATTGACCAAGAACGAGATCTTTATCAGCTAACTCAATCGCGGACCGCGCCTGCTCAACCTGCTCTCGCGTATCGCCTTCTATGATGCCCGACTCTGCAATATGCTCGCGATATCGGTCACAGAACTCGCGAGGGGTCATGCCAACTTCAAAGACATTGACGCATCGACGAGCGATCTCAGGAAGCCCCATACTGCGGATCTGGCCTTTGACGGCACGACCCTCGAGCTGATTCGGCAGTTGTGTGTCGTTAGGGTTTACGCAGAAGACATACCATGGCTGCGTCTCCTCGAGCGTCCCAAAGAGTGTATCAAGTGCCGAGCGGAATTCGCCGGCCACACAAGGACTGCCGTTATTGAGGGAAGTCGATGGCGTAGCGTCGTCATCGTCCCGGTCTTTCTCATCAATCTCTCCTAGTGTTGACTGCCGCTTGACAGTATTCTTGCGCCGTGTCGATGGTGCGCGCATGGGCTTAACGGGCTGCTGCGCGGCAACGATAGTCTCCTCATTTCGAGGATGTACCTGCGTCGCAATCACCTTGGCGGAGAAGAGACCACGAACGAAGGGATTGATAGAACCAGAGCCCTCCCCGACAGCATCTTCTGGCGAGTTGATGCTCGCACCTCTGAGCAACGACACAAAGTCTGGATTAAGGGCATCCAGGTTACGCTCCAAAAAGCCTTCGGACGAATACGTGACAGGCCCATTGAAGTGATTGACGGTGAAAGTAGGGAATCCGGAGCGATCGGAAGCACCAATCTTGAACGACGAATGGTTTCCCCAGCGTTTACTAAACGCTTCTACCATCGTATGGTCTGTCTTCTTCGGCGAGCGTCGCGCCTGGTCATCCATGATATGAATGAGACCTCCAGGCTTGTTCTGGAGAAGACGGACGCATTCCGTGTTGTCAAAGTACGGAACCTGCGGGACGTAACGTGAGATGCCTTCGCTGTTGTACTCAGCGACATGCTTTTCGAACAGACTCCTTTGAATAAAGCTTTGCAACCTCTCGTTGGCGAAATTGATGCAGAACTGGTCAAGCGAGTTCGGCCGACTTGTCATGTTTTGTGGCCCAGGAAGGTCAAAGAGGCCGATAAAGGTGACAAAGTCGTCGCGACAAAGACGCTGATTAATGTGTTCGTTCAACCATGCAAAGAGAAGTGAGTACAACGTTTTGGCGAGGTCGTCACGATTATCAGAGGCACCGTCAGGATCCAAGAAGACCGTACACAGTTCCTTTTTGACCATCTTGGTCCGGTAGGATAAAGCTGTCTCCAGCGCGGAAGACGTGACACCCAAGAACTCAGCCACCAGGGCGAGGATATCGGTGTTCCGGACAACGGCAGCATCCTCGTTGCGCGAGCGATCAACCATAAATTCGATATTTCCCAGGTGAAGGATGGCCGCGACAAGCTGGCAAGTCTGCGCAACGTTCCTCTTGGAGAAACCCACATTCTTCAGGGCCACTTTGAGCTGATCGAAACGGAGCGCATCCTCATCGTGCGAGTTCTGTCTTGTGGAGGGAACACCGCGCTGACCAAGGTAGCGATAGGTTGTCTTGTCGAAAAGGTGCATGTGCTGACGTTCTTCAGGAGACGCGCCGGAAATAAGGTAGTAGAAAATATGGAAATTGCGCTCCCCTGAGGGCGCACCGGCGACGCGGTTCCGCTCCAGATAGTAATCGAGAGTCTTGATGCCTGATAGGCGGCCACGGTCAGTGAACTGAAGTTCGGTGTATTTGCCGAAACGAGAAGCATTGGCGTTGAAAAGCGTCCGTGCGCTGCCGAACGATTCTAGAACAAACTCTGCGGCAGGAACCTGGTGTGCAAGCTTCGAGCCCTTCTTGCCTGGGTTGCTCACGCTTAGCTCGAGAAGGGTCTTGGTCGCGAGTCGACGATTCTCTGACTTTCCACTCCCAGTCTCGCCACTGTAATAACAATAGTCAGCACCCGAGTTGGTGGGGAGATGATGATACATGCCTGAGCAAGATACACTGATCCTGAGTGGTGCGTCGCATATGATAGTAGACATTGTTGGCTAGTTGGAATATATGCGGTGGTAGTTTTCCCTGTTCTCCAGACGAGTCGCGATACTCGGCGGCGTATTTGTGAAGGACAGAGTCTGCGTTGCTGGGGATATACTTGTGTGGGTTGACAGCGACAAGTCCTGAGGTACCAATGTTAGTGTAAACGTTGTCCGACATAAAGCGCTCGCGGATGCATGATACAATGATGTCGTCTGAGATAGAAGGAAGGGAAGCGAGGTCAGTGATGGCCTCGAGCCGCTGATGCAGCAGCGTTGACTGCCTGTTGGTCATGGCGGGCAACGCTTGAGGGTCTTATTGAACAAAAGGCGGGAGAAATGGGAGAGAAGTGAGCGAACAGTCGAGCCTGCAGCTAAGGAAGGGCTGAGGCGGACAGGAAAAAGTTGTCGTCACTGTTGTCGTCGAGGAAAGTGAAAAGGGCTGCCTTACTGACACGCGGGAACTGCTTGCCTCACCGGCAAATACCGACGGCCTTACCCTGACTGAGGTCTGTCGGGCAACCGACTTTTCACGCCTCGACGTTTTAAACATGGAACGGGTGAGAGTCCATGGCTCATGTCTGTGCACGGCTCCTAAATATACACGTGTTCACACATTATGTTTTCACTACTTTAATCAAAGGGCACAGGTCGGATACCTGGGCCCTAAAGCTTCCTTCCTAGGCTTGACTTGTCCTTTTCTGCCTGAGCAGCTGCGAAGACTGATGGCACTGGGATACCGCAGCAATCTCCCCAGCCGACCCCCATTTGCCCGGCTCCACCAAGATCTGTGGGCGCATGTGCATGCGCGTGGCCCCGATGCGCGTCGTCTTCTAGAAGTCCCGGTGTTTGCGGAAGTGGGCCATCATATGCGAGAATAGAACCGAAGAGGAAGTGTTGCATAACGGGCAACTTGCCCAGGACCTCTGCGAGGTACATCTTGATCATTCCGGAATTCACCTTGTCCCACGTCTTGACCTGCGTAACAAAGCCTCAAAAAATAGCGACATATGGAATGAAATCGAGGCTTACGGCGGATATATCGTCGAGCATAGGTGAATGCCACCTAAGGGAAGCCGTTTTAACCTTGCATGCAATGAATTAGCTTGAATGCGGCTCCTGAGTAGCGTAAAAGCATCATACGGAGTTGATAAACTTGATGCACGCAAGATACATGTAATCCTTTGCATATTCATCCACTATCTCTGGATCGTGGATAGACTTTGGTCTGAGATACTTGTGACCTGCCAACAACGCGATTAGCCCAAGGATGAGTCAACAAATTTGGTGTCAGCGCACCTCGCAGTTGTGCCGAGCCAAACAAGAAAGGAAGGAAGTGATAGTCATCCAGACCCCAAACGCCATGCGACCCCGCAGGCTCCAACCAATAGGTTGATTGTAACGTGCGCATCACTTGGACATACCTAGGTCGTCATGGGCGATTATAATTAACTAACAAGATAAGCAAGCAGCATTCACCTCCAGAATACTCGGATAACCAAAGCGGTATGGTCACTCTCTTGCACAACCCCTACGCGTTCAAGACACATCCTAGTTCGTGAACTCCATTGACACGGACCAAAATTAAGAAATGAGATGAACGTACAACCAACAAAGAAAGTTCAGCTCCATTCCACTCCCATAATCAATACGCGTCCGGTTCCCCCAAGCTTCATTGAAGTAGACCGACACTTCCTGAAATGCATCATTTGGCAGGTTGGGTAGTAGTTCGTGGAAGGAGATGGATGCCTATAGACAACATAGGAGATGAGTAGATTCAAGCATGTTCAAAGGTAGGAGTGAACGTACACTGTACACTCGATCATAGAATGTTTTAAACGCAGGATTGCCAAACCTCGAGACTGCATTTTCTATTGGTGGTGTCTGCCTTGCAATTTCTTCCACATGATCGAGGACACCTATGATAGCATCAACGCCCTTTACGCAGAGCTTGTCAGACGAGCATGAAGAATAAGCACGAGTCGACTTGCACCATACTCACTGCCGAAGTAGAGCACTCATCACCAAGCTTGACGCCCACAACCGTCGTATTTAGCGTCTCAATGTATGTGATGATGTCCCTATGAGCTGCAGATGATTGGAATGTTTCCAACTGTCCCTGTAACAATATTATTTTTCTTGGAGGCCGGAATAGCATTGTAGACATGGATGAATGTTTTAGCAGAAGTAGCCACTGGTTGGTCTACAGTGAAGCTCAAAACAGTCTCACTGTAGTATATAGTACTTGCGGCAAGTCGCGGCGACGCTGTGTCACACGACAGGACAGCTTCTCAAGAGCCCGCTCGTCAATAATGAGTATAGCAAAGACATTCCCTTCTACTGATTCTGCTGAGCCAACATCACGACTCGCCATTTCAGTTGTTAACGATGAATTGTCTCAATACAGTCACCCCTCATTTATTTCCAAATTACAATATTACAGTCATCGAGCGCGCGTACTCCCCAACTTTGCTGACCGACACCTATCCCTGCCCTCACTGGCAACTTACGCCGACAGAGCACGACTCGACCAAGACGCTCGACACAGGCGCTCGTCGAGACGCTCGAGCTGCGCATCGGCAACGTGATCAAACTCACGCGCCGCGAAAGGACACTGTCATTATTCTGCACATGCACATTGCGTTGCTTCTGTGATCTTGTACACTTTTCCGCGGATATTTATATTAAGTTACTATGGAAGCACTGTATTCTTGTTGGAATGTCGAGTCTCGTGTGCTTGAAGCGCCGGCCTAAGTGTGTTACGCGCTTTGAGGGTGAGGCGGCGTTGCAATGTCGTACGACAGGTGTCATGGCAAAGTACAATGACTGCTCCTTTCGTGACGATGATGTATGCAAGCGGCGTTTCCACAAGCGCACGAGGGGAGTTCACGTGACTAAAAAGATTTGTGGCCGGCGCCCATTATCGATAAGCGTCATCCTACCCGCCTTGTTTTCTTACCATCACTATTCGGGCAGACGTGTTCATCATGCGCAGGCTACTTTTTTCCGACGGTCTTATGGCTTAGAAAAGCGCTTAGGGACATTCATCACACTGGATAAAGAGGGTGGTGCGAGAGCGCGCCAATAAAGGTGGAGTCTATTTGACACAACGATGCGAAAGATTTGTGATCATGTGAAATGATAGCGAGAGCATTCCAGAGACAGATAAGCAAAAGTACAAGGAGGAGGCAGGAAAAGGAAACTTGAAACAAGAAAGCGGAAAACGTATGACAAACAATGAGACCGCGCGTTGCATAGTCCGTGGCTGGTATATAGGGCGACAGGTGCGTACACTGCAACCCACCCTCTCCCGCTTCATCAGTACCTCAACATCTTTCTTCTGTGTCCTTCGTATCCTTCTGGAGACCCTTCTTCCCGACCCCTCTTGCCAAGGCTCGTGTGCTCCCCTGTC
>QLPN01003412.1:4945-26218 GCA_003314395.1 Albatrellus ellisii
GGATTGGTGAGCATGCGCAGTAAGTGTGAGAGAAAGAATCATAACTAAAGATAGAACGGGCCGATCGGAGATCGGACAACATACGCGTCATCGGCCGATGAAGACAAAGAAAAAGAATACGTGACTGTGAGAATCGCTTCGATAGATCAGGAGCGATTGTAAGATCTATGACGATAGAAATATAAGAAAATAGAGAAAAATGAAGAGAAAAATAGGGAAAATAATAGCGGCCTGACACATTCCACACCTCTGCCACTCTCTCCCAAATCTCCCAAATGTTACAAGGCACTTGCCTAGGCACCTTGTAATGCATGTTTTTAATTTTAATTTTAATTTTATTATATCTTACTTACTATAAGCATAGTATTAACTATGGCTTGAGCTTAGCTCATACTTATAAGTAAGGACTCTATCTCTTTCTTTATAGTACTACAGTATTTACATACTGAGCTGTGAGTTTTACTCCAAGTACTATAAAGACTTATCTTTTCTTTTATCTTTATTTATTTATTTACATTTATTTGCTAAGGACTATCACTATACAATTAGCAAGGACTTGTCTCTATTTACCTTTGTTTATCTCTTGTTCATTTTGCACCTGTGGCTACTTTGACTTTAGTCTACTATGGACACATCTCAGATCACATGACTCCATTGATTGCTGTGCAATCATTGTTGATCTGTGAACCTTATTCACTTATACTCTCTTTAGGATGCTCTGTTTCGTATAAGTAGGGACAAGCCTGGTGGTCTTAAACCCCAGTCTTGTCAACTTTGCAATCTAGGGATTCTCCTATACTGTGCTTGATCTAAGCTTGCTACCACTTCACTCTATTCTCTAAGAACTAAGTTTAAGATCTCCAAGTGTCACTAAGATATCCTAAACTTGTCACCCTGGATCCTCATTTAGTCATTGGCAGTATCATCCTCATCGCTATTTTGTTGATCCCACTCTTCATTGTCATCAGGAATGTTTATTGCACTTATCAAGTACATCACAATCACCTTGTTACCAGGGGTATTGTTATAGCAAACTTTCCCTAAGACTGTCCAATATTCTTAGCACCATACTCCTTTAGGCATTGTTGAATACTCCCCCAGCCATCATTTGATATGTTGCCACAGATGTTCAATGGGGTTTATGTCTGGAGACTGTGGAGCCCAGTCCAGAACATTGATATCATTGTCTTCAAACCATTTGGTGGCCTTTTTGGAAATTTGCTTTGGGTCATTATCCTGTTGAAAAATGACATCCATGGTGGAAAACCCTGATTCCTCCAGGCTGGGCAGTAGGTTGCCAAAAAATACTCACATACTGATCTGCATTCATCTTCCCCTCAACCTCTGCAAGTCTTCCAACTCCCTCCCAACCCATACAGCCCCATACCATGATGTTTCCACCTCCAAACTTCACTGTGCCCTGCACCTCATGATCAATCAGCCCCTGGCCAACCTGCTTCCAAACCCACTGCTTTCCATCTGACCCAATTCTGTTGATTTTGGTCTCATCTGACCAAATAATCCTCTTCCAGTCCTCTACAGTCCAGTTTTGGTACTTCAAAGCAAAGGCTAAGTGTTTCTTGCAATGTACTGCAGAGAGTAATGGCTTTTTCGTCTTTGTTACAGCCTTCAATGAATGTTGTTTAGGAACTCAGTGCACAGTTTGTGAGGAGACAGGGTTGGGGATGATGGAATTGATGTGCTTTGTGGCCTGGACAGCATTGGCAACCTTTTCTGTGGTGATTTGTGTAATGATAGTGCATTCAGAGGTGGCAGAGAGCTTGGAAGGATGACCAGAATGAGGTGACTGATGGTTGGGAAGGAGGTTTTGGAGGACCCTGGCAACTGTATGCTGGCTCACACCCAGAGAGGAAGCAATTTTACAAGTGGATTGACCATTGCTGGCTAGAGCAATGATGTTTCCTTCTGAGCAGAGGAGATAGAGTGCATGGGAGAATTGAAAAGCATTGAGTGGGTTGGCAGTGCTTAAATGACTTCAGTTGAAGTGGTTGCTAAGATACAATCTCTATAGCAACCATCTGTCAATCACATATCTGTCAATGTTTGACAGATCTGTCAGACTTTGACAGTTCTGACAACCAGTTGCAAAATTGATTCAATGACATTCTAGATTGAACTATCTGTATCTCCATGGATACTGATCAAAATTATGTAATTCATTTTCCAATGTATAGCCCTGATGTTCTAGTTTCAGACATCAACTTACACTTTGGTCTTATTTGTTCTGGTTCTTGAGTTAATCAGCAAACAATGAGAAATTGCAAAACATTGAATCAATCTTGGAAGTCACTGTATATGTGCCCAATGCTGAGCAAGCTCCTCAATGGCATGCAGAGGGCACTCAGTCCAAAGGCAATGGCAAGACACTTGAGGTATTGATTGATGTTATTGCTGCACTCCACAGGGACACAATGCACTTCATTTAGCCATATGCAAGTGATGCCACTGGTACAAAATACTGTTACCACTGATATTGGCTTGTCTGCAGCTGCACCAAGTGCTATCTCCCACTCAACCTGTCTTCCAACACTGAGAACTCTTGCTCTCCTATATAACCTGCATTTTGCTGCATCCACATACCACACATTAACACCTAGCACTCATTGTTATACCCCTCACTGTTGCCATGCATCACCTTCTTACCCACCCTCCTGTTGGCTGAGAAGAGCTGTGGCATGTGTGGGGCATGATCAATGGGCTCACCTATATTGTCAAGGAAGGCATGTGCAAGGGCCCATTGAGGTCAGCAGCAAGTGCATGTCTGGTGAGGAGGGTGTACTTGGTGGTGTCATCATGAGTATGCTCAAGTCTCTGTACCTGCCTTCTCATTGGCTAGTCCAGCTCAACACACTTGTGGAAGCCTATGAATGATGATCCATTTTTCTGTGGATCAGCTGATGGTGGAGTTGACTTTGGTGAGGGGTGTCTTGAGTGAGGTGTGAGAATCTCTAGTGTGTGGTTCATATGTTGTTGTCCCATAAATAACTGACATTGGATTCTTTGCTGTAGAAGCAGTGCAAGTGCTAGTATGGCTACATACCCTACTGAGCAATGAATACTTTTGCTACAAACCTTAGGGGTAGGAACACCCCAAAAACACTCAAGGGGACTGGAACATTCCTGATTTGCCATTTCTATGATCATAATGATCAGTACCATGCTCCCAGCACAGTATGGAGCTGGTCAGGCCAACATCCTCTTGACTCTGGGGGAGGTACATTCAAGTTTGCACTTATCTGAGTTCAATGCAGCTCAACACAAGTACAACAAGGCTCTGGCCTTGCATGAACAGGCAGGCAGAATTTATGCAAGTGCTACTGACCTCCTGTGGCTGTGGCATGTCCTCACAAAGTTGTTCAATCTTGTTGATGCAAGGGACAAACTCCTTCAGGAACTCAGTGGCCCTGCCATGTTGATGCATGATGGTAATGCAAGGGTGAGGATGAAATATCTGCTACAACAACAATATATCCCCAGGGTTTGTCATATGCATGAGTAAAATTACATGGCTGTGTTGAGATTGATCTTGGTGCTAAATACTGGGGTCAGCCTGTTTCTATATGATGATATCACAATCTCAATAAGATATAAATTACAAACTAAGACATATTTCAGACCTGCAGCACACATAACTTAAGCCTGAGCAGGCCACACAACACAGATTAAAACATTTTATCATCATGGAAGCAAAGTCAAACGAAATCAAAACCAGTCAAGACAGTGATGAGATGACTTCAGATGCAGTGGCTCCATCAGATGATGCAACTCCTACAATGTCTGCCCACATTGCACTAGACCTTGTGGTTGACATTGATAAAGACAACCAAGCTGAGGACAATGACATAGTTGAGTGTCTGATCTCCAACATTGGTAACCACCAGCCTCAGAGAGCACACAGCCCAGTGCAAGTCAAAGAGACCATGAAAAGAAATACCAAGGTAAGAAAAAGTAAAATACCATGCCTCTTCAATGAACTATTGAAGGAGGTTGCTTGGAAATGGAGCACAACTGACTGTAGATTGTAAAATAATATTCTCAGTCTCTTCATAGAAGACTGACTTGTAGTCATTATAGTACTGTACCTGTAGAATGTGTTGAACTTTCTCACACTTGTACTGTACACACTCTCAGCCACCACTATAGACATGGTCTGTGCACTATCCTCTGCTGTATATAAAGTAGTTTGCTTGTACTTGTTCCAATAACACTTCCAATAGTCTCTCTCCCTCTCACTTGTGTGACTCAGAGCTCCAGTTTACTGGTAGTTTGACACCTCCTCTCAGTCATCTATGACTTGATCTCTCTTGCTCTCACAGTAATGAACCCCAACTTCATGGGAGCTCATCAGAATGAAGAGAAATAATATTCTACAGGTGGAAATCATCAGAAACATATAAGACAAATGGTGTAGAGAGTAAGTACTGACCTCAGTCTCTTTGTAGATGACTGAGGGAAAAGAAAACTATGCAAGAGAAATCCTTCTGTAAACTAGGGTCCATCCATATCATCCTTGAGTCCCACAAGAGGTCAGTGCAGTGCATTGTGCTACTTGCAGAGTCATGGAGTCACTATTGCATGTTTGCTGTCACACATCACTGTAAAACTCCAACATGAACATACATTGCTGTCAGGACTCTATGTTGCATGGCATATAAGTTAATGGGTAATACTGAGAGCATAGTGCTGTATATTTGCTTCCACTCCAGTGACATCTGTTGTCACTGTCACAATTTTCTCACACCCTGGAAGAGTGCCATATCAACCTCATATCAACCTCATCATGATGAGGTCAGTACCCACTGTTGTATCTTGGGCTGTTGAGCTTGCTCCATTCACTCCCCATCCTTGTGGTTTCCCTATCCCCATGATTTTCCCTATCCTTGTGACTTTTACCATAGGCTTGGCCTGCAATTTGATATCTAGTAGACATTTAAATACAGTGTATGTATGGAAATGCACTCTTAGCACATTTACAAGAAAATTTCCTTTTGTCTTTGTCTGTGTGGTGCTCACATTTCAATACCCACTCCCTCTCCTTTGTTCTACTTACAGTACAATAGTGTTATTGTTATCCTATTGTAATCACTATAGTATTGTACTTCACTGCTTATTGTTCTTACCTTCCTTGTTCTCCTTTGCTATTGTATTCTAGCTTATTGTTTTCTACACTATGTAAGCCACTCTACATATGTGCTTTCACTCCAGCTTTCTATTGCTGAATATATCATGCACGTCTGTTGCACTATCTTCTGCTACACTCTGTGCACTCTTACTATTAGCTCTCATCAATCATGGACACTCTCCACTGAGGCTCCATCATCTGCACTCCATCCACAGCCTCACCAGCTGTGTGCTGTCTATATCTGTACCTATAGCTGCAGTCTTGTCCTGGAATATTATCAACTCTAGTTGCACCTCTTCTCACTCTCCTGCAGTCATGAGCACCAGTCCACTGGTTATTCATGTTCTCTTCTTGTGCACATCTGCAGTCTTGAGTCTCATCACCATGAGAGCTCATCAATGATGAGATATAGCCTTTGATGATACAGGAGGATGAGAACAGACAATGGGAATTCTTCCCTATAGGATGTGAGATATTTGAGGTGTGTCTCAAGGTACTCAAGTGAAAGGATGTCAAGTGCTGACATGATGATGATGATGATGATGATGATGATGATGATGATGATGATGATGATGATGGTGATGATGATGGAGGTAAGAGGGCATGAGAGAGTACACAAGTATGTGTAGAATGTGCATGAGGTCTCCAGTGAGAGGAGGAAAAGGTATATTAAGATAACAACTGTTGATTTGTAATGGTGCTATTCTCTCTCTCCAAAGCACCTGCACTCCCCACATCATTAGTAAGCTGGTCTGTGTGCACATTTTGTTTGTATATAGGGTAGCCTCATAGTGCATTTTATAAACAAGTGGACAACTTCTGTCCTTCACACTCTGTCTGCCTCATCCTGTCTATACCCTCTTTACTCTGCATTCCTTTTTCTGTTTCCAAATATGGAAACAGTCCTCTATGTCATTCTTATCAGCTATTGTGCCACACTTTTCATCTTCATAGCAGGTTATATCTGCTACATGCCATCTTTGTCTGACCCCACCTCCATGTAGTAGGGCCTCTTGTTGCCTTTGTCACTGCACTCTTGACCTCTTGTTTCAATACATATGAGCTAAACTCCCCTGTCTATTTCTCAGCTCAGAGTAGCCAACTCTCTAGACTGTCAGGACATACTTATTTTTCTTTACATTTTATGATTTCTTTTACTCTTATTGCTCTAAGATCTACTAAGATATCTTATCAGATCACAAGCAGATCCTATCACAATTATATATGACTCATTACCCATTTGTCATCAGATCAATTACTACATTACTATGACTACATTTCCCACAGTTGCTTACTGATGCTATGCAAGGCTGTGCATCACTTATTGATACTTCTCACACTTACCACACTTCTTACTTTGTTGACCTGCCCTATAGTGACAGCACATGGTCTGTGTGCTGATTTGTTTACTATATATACTGTACTTCACTAGTATGTATTCCTTAGCTTAGTACATCTGAGATATCTGCTATCCAGTGCATTGGTCTCTGTGCACTATCACATCCCTTTCTCCAAGTATTGTTGTGTGACTTCACTGCTAGTGTTAGCCTCACATAGACAGGAACTAGCCATAGTACACCTTCACATCATGTTAATAGCACTTCACTTAAGTACAACCTGGTAGCTCAGTGGATAGGGCACCCACACAGAGTAAGGGAGGTCCTTGGTTCAAACCCAAGCCAAGTCACTATTTTGGCACTAGTGCTGCTCAAAAATAAGCACATGGTCAGGCATTTGACTGTCATCTTCAACAACAACTATACTTGAAGGTGAGAGGGCACAAGAGAGTACACAAATATATGTAGAAAGCACATGAAGTCCTAAGGTAGGTCATAATTGTAAGGAAAGGAAAGGAAAGAGTATTGGGGGAATACTCACTTCAGCAAGAGGAAGATGCCAGTGGATTTTGCTACTGTTTGGTATGCTTAATTTAAATAACACTGTAGGTAAATTCAGACACCTGGATTTGCATGCCCTGTTGCATCTGTGTGACTTTGATGTGAATTGCAATGTTAAGCTTTGTCTATGGAACAATGTAAGAGACTTGAGTTGATTGATGCAACCAGAGATGTACATTCAAAATCTCCAAGGCCTGCCTCATCTTCTCTCCACACTCTACAATGTCCTGCTTCAGCTTGTCATGGAGGATCAAATTGAAGAACTTGTCTCACTTTCCAGTACCTTTGCAGCACTAAAGAACCTCAAGGACAGTCCTCAGCTCACTACATGAGGATACATAGTTGATGCACAACAAATGCCACCAAATCTTTCCAGCTCACCTTTCCAGTTCTCTGAGGTACTGCTTCAGATCATTGAGGGGCTCAATCTGTTGCTCCTCATCCCCAGCATGCTCAGTACAAAATGATTTGATGACCTCCTTGATCCTAGCAATGTCAGACCAGACTTTGTTCCATTCACTCTTGAAATCCTTGACCTCCTGCTCCATCTTAAGTGTGTGAAGACACCATCCATATCAACAATGTGACTCACAGCCCTGATGTTGGAGTTTACAGTGATATGTGACAGCAAATGTGTGACTGTGTGGCACAGCCACACAGACCTTTTGTGGGACTCATGGATGATACAGACGGACCCTTTAGTTATAGAAAATTTCCTTTGCATGTTTTCTTTTCCCTCAGTCTTCTATGAAGAGACTGAGAATATTATTTCTCTTCTTTCTACAGTTGGCCATGCTCTTTTCCAAGCAACCTCCTTCAATAGATTATGAAACATGTGGTCTATCAAAACTGAGCAAGCACTACCTTCAAGACAAACTCACACCCCCACACTTTACACACCATGTCAGCAGCAGCCTCAACAAGCAAGACTCCTACACCAGTGACTGGACACACTGCCACAATGGCAGGTGCTGTGGCAAGTTCAAATGCAAAAGCCTTGAGCAAGCTCTACAATGTACCTTTCCTCACAGAAAACAGTGAAAATTTCACCTTCTGGAAATGTCATATTGAAATGGTTCTTCAAGTGCACAGACTATGGCCTATCATCAGTGGCTCTGATAAGGCCCCAGTGAACACATCACCTGACTATGATGACTGGGTCAACCATGACTGCAACATGCACACACAAATCACATTGACGCTCAGCAATGAGGTGAATATACAGGCAAGTGCACACAGAAGTTCCTGGAGGCATGTGGCATTAAACACAAAATGACAACCACTGACACACTACAACATAACAGCATTGCCAAACACATGAATTGCACACTTGTGGAGACTGCACACACACTGCTCACTGATGTTGACCTCCCATGTTCTTACTGGTATGACACTATCAAGTATGCTGCTTACTTGCACAACATAGTGCCAACACACATGTTTGAAGACAATCTCATGCTGGAAGAATCCTGGAGTGGTAACAAGCCCAACATTGCCCTCATTTGCATCTTCAATTGCAAAGCCTTCATCCACATTCCAGACAAGTACCAATGCAAACTTGACACAAAGTCACTGCTTTGCACCTTCATCAGCTATGCACACAATCAACATGCCTACTGCCTGGTCCACCACCCAAGTGGGTGCATCATTGAATCACACAATGTGATCTTCAACAAAGGGAGCCCAACAAAATGCTATGAGTGGATCATCTTTGATTCTTTGATCCCAATGTGGATAACTCAGAGTCCCATGAGTGTGATACCCATGCCTGTGACCCACCAGTCTCTCCCATCAAAACTCCTCCCCTGACTGCAACCACTTCCATGCCTGACACATTGTGACCTACAGCACCCACACCTCCTACACCTATGCCCATGGTGACAAGTCAACCCTCATGCAGCAAATGTGCACCTATTCATGATGATGACAAATGCTACAATGTCTCGTTGTATGCTCAAAAGCAAAAGGGCACAAATGCAACCACTGACATGCAGCCACCTGCAGAAGACACACCACCACTCAATAGCAGTGAGTGTGCACAAGCTGCAACAATCACATCTGAAAGTGATCTGCTCACCTATGAAGAAGCAATGTTGTGCCCCAATGCAGCAGAATGGCTTGCAGCATGTGAAGAGGAACTGCAGACCTTCCGATGCATGGCAGTCTATGCAGAAGTTGACTGACCACATGATCACAAAATTGCTGGCAGTAAGTGGGTATTCCACATCAAAAGGGGACCAACCAGCAAAATTCAGAAGTACAAAGTGTGCCTAGTCATGAAAGGTTTCACCCAAGTTGAAGGCATAGATTTTGATGAAACATTCACACCTGTCATGAAATTCTCATCACTCTGCACAATCCTTGCCATTGCCACTAAACATGACTTCAAAGTTCACCAGATGGATGTAAAGGCAGCCTACCTTAATGGTGTGCTCAAAGAAGAAATCTATCTTGAGCCACCCACTAGATTGAAACCCTCAGCAGGTAAGGTCTGGCACCTTGGAAAATCCATTTATGGCACACACCAAGGTGGATGAGTCTGGTACAAGCACACCAAGAAGGAATTCAAAGCACTAGGTTATACACACTCCAATGCCAACCACTCCATCTTTCTAAAACACAACACATCTGGCAAGCTCATATGCATCATCACAATTTATATTGACAATATTGTACTTGCATCACACAGTATTGACACAATAGAAAATGCAAAGGCAGTGCTTAAACATTCCTTTGACATGACTGACCTTGGCAAAATTGGCTGGATTCTGGGCATGCAGATCACACAGGATTGTGAGTGCAAGACCATCATCCTCTCTCAGGAGAAATATATCAATGATGTTCTTCACAGATATGGTCACCATGATGCATGCCCCATGGTCACCCCATCACTCCAAAATGAGCAACTCACAAAGCTTGATGCTCCAGAGGTGACAGCAGATGTTCATGGGTACCAGAGTGCAGTGGGTGCACTCATGTATGCAATGTTAAAGACATGACCCAACTTAGCATACACCATCAGCATACTCAGCCAACATACCATGACACCAGATGACATGCATTTCTGCACTTGAAATCACACCTTCCAGTATGTATGTGCCACAGTGCATCATCCACTCCTCTTTGATGGCAACTCCCCTGGTGAGTTAACAGGCTTCATCAATGCTGATTGGGCAGCCAATGTCAATGACAGGCAATCCATCTCTTCATTCTCTCTGGTGGTGTGATTAGCTGGAGCTCCAAAAAGCAAGCCTCAATAGTGCTCTCTAGCACAGAAGCTGAATATCTCACAGGCACACATGCTGCAAAAGAAGCTGTCTGGCTTTGCACCCTCCTTTCCAAGCCTGGTGAACTCCACAACTCTCATACAATGCTCCAAATCAACCATCAGTCCACCATCACCACCACAGTACCCAGCCTTTCACACATGTACCAATCACATTGATGTGTGGTATCATGTCTTATGCAAGAAGTACACTGGTGGGGAACTGGAAATGGAGTATATTCTGATGGGTGAGCAGGTCACAGATGTGCTCACAAAGGGGTTGGCATGGCAGCAGCATGAGCAGTTCTGCTCCAGCATGGGCATCCACTGGCACACTAGCTGAGTGGGTATGTTGGAGTTTACAATGATGCACAACAGCAAATGCATGTGACTGCAAATGCATGAACATGCAAATGCATGACTGCATGGCTGTGCAACACAGACCTCTCATGGGACTCAGGGATGATATGGACAGACCCTTTAGTTATAGGAAATTTCCTTCACATGTTTTCTTTTCCCTCAGTCTTCTACAAAGAGACCAAGAATATTATTTCTCTTCTTTCTACAGTCAGCCATGCTCTTCTCCAAGCAACCTCCTTCAATACCTGATGCCCAAAATCTTGGTGATCAATCCCCTGACAGTCTCAAGGAAAGGCACATTATGTGTTAATTTGCTCATATCCCCAACAATGCTGCTGCATCCAAGCCCTTGGTAGACTTGTCCCTGGCCCCACTTTTGGCTGTACATCAACTATGATCAGTGCTGTCACAAGTGGCATACAAACATATGGACCATTAGGGCCATCAGTCACTGATCACTGACTGACATCAGGCAAAGGTGAATGTGAGTCAGAGCCACATCCTTTCAAAAGTCTCTTCATGACATTGATTGGTGGGTTGGACTATGTATGTGTTCTGTCACTTTGGTTGCAATGGAGAGAGAGAAGTGACTGGTGCCTCAAGGCAGCCACAACAGTGCTTTGTGGCATTCCAGGCACTCATCAGTTTATGATTCAAGGTTGCATGCTTACTATCAATTAATGGTAGAAACTTTGAGATCAAGTGTTTCTCTGATTGCAAAGTGTTGTTGACCATGGCCATCCTCAGTAGAGGAAATGGATGGGTCTGCACTGTAGTGGTACACATGAAAATCAAAATGTATTGGTTGACTTCAAAATATGTATGACTTGACAAATAGCACTTGGGCATTGGCATTCAACCAATCAACTCAACTTCAATCCCTTGCAACATGCACTATGGCTGAAGTTCACCAAGCTAACCTGTGGCCCAGCTTTCTTGAGGCTATTAGGTTCCAGCATGTATGTGAGGCTGATGCTAGATGTCAAAGCCAAACAACAAAGGATGGAAGACTAAAACAAACAAAGGATGATCTCACTTCAAAGCTAGCGGATATCCCAGATATATAATCAGTAATGTAGACAAGAAAGAGACTAGAGGCTACTGCACCTAGCAGATATCCCAGATGATCAGAGCTGGGGATAAAATGCTAAGTGGACTATGGTATTTATAGTACTGGAACCAGTGCACAGACCATGCTATACACTATAGGGCCAGAATATGAGAACAAGAAGAGATGAGGTCATAGCTAATAATAGGAGAGACATGTCAGTGCTGTACAATAAGTGCAGCCACAGTGAGAACAATAAGTAAGCACTCCATAGTCAGTGTGGGAACAATAAGTAAGATTCCACAGCAACAGTGAGAAAATGAGTCATAACTACTTCATAAGCAGGCCGATCAGAGATCAGACAACTGGCACATCATCGGCTGATAAAGATGAACAAGAGGAATGCATGACTGTGGGAATCGCTTTGGTAGATCAGAAACAATTGTAAGATCTATGGTAATAGAGACATAAGAAAAATAGGAAAAATGAAGAGAAAAATAGAGGAAATAATAGCAGCCTGACAATGTATTTGAATGAATAGTGGCACTGAGAGCCTGATCTCCTGGAGAGTCCCCACACATACTTGCAGGAAAGACCATGCACACCCAAAGAAGTCCAACTCTGCCTGATTGAAGTAGTGGCTTTCTGGACCAGTGTTCATTGACAAGAATGCATTTTGACGAGGTTCTAGTGTGGCACCAGTAGTTACACCAAATCATTCAGGCAAGATGACCTACCTTGAATGAGAACAGAGTCATTTTGTGTCTTGTGGTATTCCTGATGAATGTCAAACCTAATTATTAGCTAAGTGTTCTAATAAGGACAGAAAAGTGGTGAGGCTGGTAGTTTTATGATTGCCACAACAAGATGCAGCTTTTGATAGCACCTGACACATATCTACTTATGAATGGGAGGTCAGTTTGTAAGCAGTCCCATATTAGGGAAAAACCAAGTGTAACAAGGCCAACACATGGTTTTTTTGTGTTTGAAGCACCACTACTAAGACTGTCCTCCCCTGGTGTGGCACACTGTGCATGGCAATGTGGCAAGTGCATGGTAGTGTGGTGCAGCATACCAGCATGGTGTGCATCCTGGCTTTTTTATAACTGCTCACACTGCATGTGCTGGCTGCTCACCATGGCCATGGCACCTGAGCCCCTATACTGCATGTGTTGGCTGCCCACCACCACCATGTGCTGCATAGGCTGGCTGATCACACCTTAGCCTTCACCCCCACACTGCATGCACTGGCTGCTCCCCACTGCCACCTGCTGCATGTGCTGGCTGTTGAACATTGTCATCACACCTGAGCCTGGACCCCTAGTGGCCATCACCACCACCATGTGCTGCATAGGCTGCTTATCTTTTTTATTATAACAAACAACAGGAGCTGACTCATTTACTCTCCCCACAGACTATAACTCCCTCCCTCCAATGCTGCTACTGTACCAGCACAGTGCAGCAACTTGCTGGCTCACCACCTGCATCCACTGAAGAGGGTGTGGGGCCATTGGTATGTCCATCCTCCTGTGCCCCCTGCATGCCTGTGTTGCTGCTGTGTCAACAGTATGTGGCCCCCTACTCACCTGTGCCACCACCGTACAAACAGTGTGCAGCCACATCACTGCTGTGTCAATAGCGTGTGGCTCTCTGTGAGGTTGATCAGCTGTGCACAGTGTCCTACCTACCACCTGTGCATGGTCCCATGCATGTGGTGTCCTACCCCACCTGCACGTGGTCCCATATTGCCTGTGCATGGCATCCTACCCCACCCACACACAGTGTCCTACCACCCACCTGTGTGGTCCCCTACCACCTGCACACAGTGCCCTACCCCACCTGCACATGGTCCCCTACTCACTGCGCATGCAGTCCCATGCCACCCATGCACAGTCTCCTACCACACATGTGTGGGGTCCCTACCACCTGTGTGCATGGGGTCTCTTACCACCCATATGTGTGGTCTCCAACCCCACCTGCACATGGTCCCTATTACCTGCATGCATGGTGTCCTACCCAACCCATGTGCATGGTCCCATATGACCCATGTGGTCCCCTACCACCTGCACAGGGTCTCCTACTGCACCCACACATGGGATCGCCTACCACCCACACATGGTCCCTTACCCATGCAGTGTCCTACCACCCATGCAAACAGTCCCCTACCACTGTGTGCAGTGTCCTACCACCTGCACATGCAGTCCCCTACTGCCTGTGCATGCAGTCTCCTACCACACCCATGCGCAGGGTCTCCTACCACCCACATGTGGTCTCCTACTGCCTGTGCACATGGGGTCTTCTTGTGTGTGCAGTGTCCTACCCTGCATGTTATGAGACTGGAGTCTGCATATATCCCTTAAAGCGGGAGACTGGGTGCACTCAACTAAAGATTGCTCTAAAGAAGAGGAAATCCAGCCATAACTAGCTGGAGTATATTCACTATACTACAGCTATCTATATACTCTAAGAGAAGGTGCACGGACCAGCACCACTACTCTAGGGCAGACTGCTACAGTACAATACCGCAGTAAGTATGGGAACATGCCAAAGGTGCATGCTATGACCTCATAGTCTAGAACGTAGTGACAGTAAGTGAGATCTGATAAGGATTAGATGAGATAAGATGAAAGTAAGATCTAATCTTATCAGATCAACAAAAGAAACATAAAAGAAAATGAAAAGAAATAAAAGGCTAAACGCTCCAAATAATGAAGCCTGACACATGTGGTCTTTTACCCCACCACACATGGGGTCTCCTACCACCTGTGTGTGGTGTCCTACCCCACCCACACATGGTCCCTACCACCCTCACACATGGTCCCTGACCACCTGCGCATGAGGTGTCCTACCACTTGCATGTGGGGTCTCCACCTGCATCCAGGGTCTCCACCTGCACAAGGCCCTTTACTGTCCATACCACCACAGTACAAACAGTGCAGCCACTGCTGCATGGCATGCCACATTTTTTCCTTTCTTTCTTTATCCTCAACTCATATAGAAACCCTCAACTTCCCTACAACATCTGTCAACAGAACTATCAATTATATTCAACTTTCTGTCTATTTCTATCTATTGTTCATCTACTTCTGCTGATTTATCATTGTTTCCTTTTATTCTCTGTTGCAATCCAACAACTATTTATTCTTCCTTGACATTACCAAACATCTTGGTGGCTTCTGTTCATACCATCTGTTTAAACAATAACATGTTGGGTGCAATGTTCAGGCTATCTTTTTCTGTATTGAATTATGCTGTTGTATCCATGACTATTGTTGTGCCTCCAAGGAGGCTGGGTACTTAGCTGTACAATCATGTTGGTCTTTCTTCTATTTTATGCATCCACACTTAAATGCTTTGGCAGTGCTGATTACCATATTTTCTATTTTACTTTCCTTTCACACAGGTCCAGTTGATGGACAGGGACATATGTGAGTAGTCATCATTATCAGTACAATACTCCTGCACAGGCTTTGCCAATGGGTATGCCTGGGTATGGGTATGGGTATGGGTATGAGTCTATTAGTTTTCCAGTCTACAACAGTAACCATACAGTTGATCTTTCTGTTTTGCTTTGTGCTTTCACAGTTTAAGGGGTGTTTTTTTCTGCCCTTCTATCTATTTGTAATCTACAATACTACTTCATACTATCATTGCTATACATATGGGTTTTCATGCGTGATGGCCACTGAAGATCAATAGGGATAGGGACAGGACAGGGACACTGTTGAGGAATGTTGCAACTTATTTAACTATGTCTGATTCAATTAATGTTGCAATGCATTAGGTCTGTACTCTACAGCTGGAGACATAATTGGAAATGGTCTGTAAATTGGACTTGATCTGTAGATAGATAGAGTACTATTTTCTGTTGCAATGAGCTGTGTATACTTTCACAGATGATGTCTTATGATATGATGTTGCAATGCAACAGGTTTTTACACTAGTCTATATTATTAGGGAAGGATGGTCATAAGTTAAAAAAACCCATGTGGTTGAGATAATGGCTGTTACAAGGCACTTGCTTTGGCACCTTGTAACGTGTTTCGTTTTTCTTTTCTTTTACCTTTATCTTTCTTACTAGTAAAGTGTAGTATTATTACTACAAGTGTGAGCTTAGCTCCACTTTACTTAGTAAGGATTTATCTTTTCTTTCTCTTTTATAGTACTTAAGTATTTACATACTTAAGTGTGAGCTTAGCTCCAGGTACTATATTAAGACTTATCTTTTCCTTTATCTTTCTTTATTTATTATAACATTTACTTGCTAAGGACTACCACTATACAATTAGCAAGGACTCTCTTTTCTCATTCATTATTTACATCTGTTTATCCCATGTTCATTTCACGCTTGTGGCTGAGCCACTTATATCACATGGACGCGTACTTACTGCGCATTACTGTGCAACCTTACTATACTTAGATCTCCAGTTTTGTATAAATAGTTGACAGACTGGTGGTCTTAAACCCCAGTCTTGTCAACTTCACAATCTAGGGATGCTCCTTATACTGCACTTGACCTAAGCTCGCTACAATCTTGCTTCATTCTCTAAGAACTAAGTCTAAGACCTCTAAAGCCACTAGAACGTTGCTGAAACGATGTCTTACACTCATCACTCTGGATCCTCAAATCGTTATTGGTGGAATTATCCTCATAACTATCTCATTGATTCCATTCTTCATCATCATCAAGAACCTCTATTATGTTCATCAAGCCCAGATCCAAACCTTGGTTACCAGGAGTAACATTATAGACCTTCCCTAAGACCATCCAATAGGCTGCTCTTAGCAATCTGCATGTGGCAGCATGGCATGTGCATGGTGTGCCACACCCAGCATGCCAGTGCAACAAGTGGCACTGCACAGCAGCATGTCCTGGCTTCACTCCCTCCCTCCCATGCTGCTGTGCTTGCTCACCACCCACATCCACTCAAGAGGATGTGGGGAGTTGGTATGTCCCTTCCTCTGTGCCCACCCATGTGCCCATAGTGCCCTCTGTTAACAGTGCACAATCCCCTACTACCAGTTTGTTTCTGCTCTGGACATGGGCAGAAAGCAAAAGGCAGATGATATGGGTCTTGCTGAAGGTGTTCCCCACCAGAAACCATGAATTATCTTAGAGTGCACTGGAGCAGGTGCCAAAAATGAGTTTGCTGCGCACATCTCTGGTATGTTGTTCCATTGATCACAGTCTTCTTTGATGTTAAGGTCCACTGGAGGTTCTGCTAGGTCACAGCTGGGTGACTTGCTCACCCCTTTAGCTGTGCAGACATCTAACCTACTGTTGCTCAAAAAATCTACAAAAGCTCTCACTTCAATGCAGTGCTACACTATCTGTGCCACTTCCACAGCATACACAAGAGTGACTGGACAGAGAAGCAGCATATGAACAGATGAAGGAAGAGGTTGTGAAATGGAAGGATGTGATGAAACAAATCAAAGAGGTATGTCTGTTGTGTTAGCAAGAACTGTCAGCAGTGGTGTAGATTGCACCTTTCTCAGGCTGAGCACATGCTGCACAAGGTGCTGCCTCCAGGAAAGATGTTTAGGTGCATCCATTTTTCTTGCACTCCTTTCTCCTTACTGACACCCATGCATGCACACATCCACACAGCCCATCACCATGGTAAAAAAAAACTGAATGGTAAAATTCAAAGTGCCAGGCACATGAGGCAGTGCACACACATGTGCACAGCATACAAAGTGGTGGTGTGTATCTGTTAATCACTCTCCTACCCTCACCCACACCCTGACCATCTTCTAACATGTGTATGAATTCTATTTCAAGCAGGGGTCCCTGTGCCCACCCACATGCCCACATTACCACTGTGTCAACAATGCATGGCCCTCTACCTGCCCCCTGTGCCACTGCCATGGGAGGCCAAATCATTACTCTTGGGACCCTCACAACCCATCAAAGATGTTTGCTTACCCTACCAGTTCCAACTGTGATGTGAGCTTCTGTACCCTAATCTACATATGCAAGCTAACAGTATGGTTAGTTGTTATTTCTGGATCACAAATCTGTGGAGACCATAGACCCACAAGATGATTGCTATCCCAGGATGGGTATAAAGCAGGGCAGGCTAAACGGCAGTGCATTGTCAAGTGCATGTGGATGATGAAAGAAACAACACTCACCTCATCCAAGGCAGGTGCAAACCATACCAGCCCAGTGACACCACACTGATCTGGATCACCACTACATGGCTGCTCAGATTTGGGTGGAAGTTGTGCATCTATGGTGAGCATGAAATTCAATCCAAATAGAGTTGTACCCCTTGTGACATCAAGCATCTCACAAATACACAGAACACATATAGCACTGGTGGAATCTCTGATTACAAGCTGGGTGATGCCTGCCAACTCAAGTTGAGCACGATGGGAAAAAGGAGATGAAAAAAGCAGCAATACACTTCTGTGGGTTCATGGCAGAAGGACCCCAGCAATCAATTGAGTGTTGTGGAGGCTGCACAAGACAGTGGTGTTGTGCTCAACAAACCTGTTGGATTCAGCCCTCCACCAATGGCTCCCAATATGCCCCTGACACCTGTTTGCAGGCTGAGCCAATATTTGGTTCAGCTCACCAATTCAAAGCCTGACCCAAAAGCTAATGAGCCATTTCCAGGAGGTTTTCATAGGGGATAATCTTTTGTGACAGTGAATGGCAATGGTGCTCCCCCACTGTCTTCAAAGATGATGACCTGCAAGTACTACAGACTCAGTTTACATAGAGGGACTATATGTTCTGTCATCAGAACTGTCAATTACATTTAAGTTGTGCCTATTGTACATCTACTTCTATCATTGTGATAATTATATATACAATTGCAATCATACAACATACTCTATCTACAAAACCCTTAGTGAGTTCTGTTCACACATGAAGCAGTATGGTACAGTGTGGCGAAGTGTGTGTGCAAGCCCAACACATATATCAATGTGGTGCAGTATGTGTGGCACATCATCAAAGTGACTTCATTAATCTCTCTTCTTCCCTCTTTCCACCTGCCTACTCTGAGCTCTCTCTGTCTGGCTTATCTTATTAAACTGTTTCTTTCTCTTTTGTGAAGAAACATTTTGCTTCCATTCTGTCCAAAGCTTGCTTTGGGTGGTTCTTTCAGAGAGACCAAGCCTATAGATTTGTGAAGTCTACCAGCATGGCCTTAGTTTGCTGTTGCCAAAGGCAGTTGTTCATTCAATTGCTGGACCTCTCTCAATCTGTGGTGTTCAGCTGCTTGCTCTCAACCTCACTTCCACCTGTCTAACAGAAAAGGGATGATACCTGAGTTGCACCTTTTATAATAAAGGCATAAGCATTGTGATCTGATGCTGCCTTGTGGTGGTTTCCTCTGACTGTGATTATCTGGGGTGTGTGGAGGATCTGGCAACTACATCTCTGGCTCTGGCTCTGGCTCTGGCTCTGGCTCTTGGTTTTTTTCACAGCTGCTTTTCCTCTTTTAAATGGATAATACCTCAAGGTATATTTATTTATTCATTTCTATCCCTCATCCTTTTCTAAATATCTATATTCTCTTACAGCCCTGGATCTCTTCAATATGAAACACCACCCCCAGATGCACAGCAACATGCTCAATTGCCTGGGTATGTGTTTCTTTTTTTTTACTTTCTTTTTTGTGCTAACATTTCATGCTCTTTTCAGTCCAGAACTACCTGATGCCAACCAAAGCCCTGAGATCCAGCATGAGGATGAGATCATAGGTATGTCATCATCTACACCTCTCAACTCTCAATTCTTTATGACTGACTCCTTCCCTCCCTTTTCTTAGGTCACCACCACACACTCCTGAGTGCACTCGCCAAAATCAGTGTGAGCAAGATAGGATCCAGCATGAACTGCAAATGACATCACCATCATCATGTCATGCACAGAAAGGGGATCCACCTGTGGGGAATATTCCACAACCCAACTTTCAACAACCACAACAGGCTGCCCCTCTCCCCCAGAATCCTCCTTATCCTGCTCCTTTCCCACAGAACCCTCTTGCTCCTCCATATCCTGCTCCTGCCTATCCTGCTCCTGTCCCCCAGAATCCCCTTGCCCCTGTATATCCTTATTATCCTGCACCTCTCTACCCATACTATCCTCCTCCTATACCCCCTCCAGCATGGCAACCACAGGCTCTGCAATATTATGTCCCCCCTCACTATCACCCAGCACAATACCCATATGGATATCAGCCTATGCCTCTTCCCTTTCCATATCCACACCATCCACCTGTCCCTATTCAAGGGTATCCTGGGGTTCCTGGACCTGTCAATCCACCACAGCAACAGCAGCAGCACACAAATTGGGATCAGGAATTGCATCATAGCTTTCAACAGCATCATGCTGAGCATGTCAATCACCATGTAGCACAGGCTCAAATGGATCAAGGTCAATCTGCAAATGTGAGGGACCCTGCAAGAGATCTGGAAGGGCAAGGAGCACATCATGCACAGGTTGTTCATATTTGTAGTATATATCAATTCTTATCAGAATCTCACCTTGATTTTGAATCCTTGCTTGAGGTCTTGGAGCAACAAGTCACAGAAAATGCACAGGAAATTGCAGCAGAAAATCCACAATAGCCACCACAGGTCAGTAATTATAACATATATATTTAAATTTGATCATGGGCTCATTTGTCCTGATTCTTCTAGGAGGAGCAAACTGGAGAACAGGCACAGCAAGCAGCACAGGACCAGGACCAGCATCAGCAGCTATCTCAGGAACATGCCCAGGATGTGGACTTCAATGTCCAAATGTCTCAGCACCATCAGCCTCAGCAAAACAATCCTGAAGTGGATCTGCCACAGCCTCCTGCACCCCTTCCATTCCCCATCCCCCTTGGCTGTCAGGAATATCATGAGCCTGAACACTGCCATAGCCTTGGTCAAATGGATATTCAATGCACTTACTGCCATGCTCTTCACTTTCTCTCTGAAAAGTTGGTAAAATCCTCAAATATCCATCCCCACTTTGGCATGTGCTGTCTGCAGGGCCAGATCCAGCTCCCTCCCTTTGCTCGGCCACCACCCACTCTTTCTAGGCTGTTGGAGGGTAGTGATCCACTTGCAAAAAGGTTCAGGAGAAACATACACCAATACAATGCTGCATTTGCATTCACATCTGTTGCTGCAAATGTCAATGATGCTGTTTTTGCTGGGTCTGGGCCTTATGCATTCAGACTCCATGGCTCTCTTCATCACAAAATGGGGGCCCTCCTGCCAACTCCTGGAGTTGCACCATGCTATGCCCAGCTCTATGTCATTGATCCTGACCTTGCTGTGAATGTACGCTTGGCCAACAGCCCCAACCTTGACCCATCCACCATGACTGATCTCCATGCCATGCTGCTTTCCAACAACCCTTATATCAACATGTACAGGCAAGCTCATGAGATCCTCAAGGACACAGCTCCAGAAGAGCAGGTCAATGTGGCTGTTTGTATCACTGTGGACCCCAACACAGATCTGTGCAGATACAATGCTCCTGCTGCAAAGGAGATTGCTGCCATCATTCCTGGGAGTGGAGGAGCACAAGTGGACTTGCATCATG
>QLPN01003419.1:0-11586 GCA_003314395.1 Albatrellus ellisii
CAGTAGTTCACTTAGCATTTTATCCCCAGTTCTGATCATCTGGGATATCTGCTAGTCTAAGTGCGATCATCCTTCAGTTGTTTGGCTTTGACATAGTGTCTGTTATGAGGCACTTGCTTTGGCACCTCATTGCTAAGAGCAGCCTATTAGGGAAGGTTTGCCATAACAATACCCTGTTAGACTGTGCAATTGCCAAAATAGTGACTTGGCTTGGGTTTGAACCAAGGACCTCCCTTACTCTGGGTGGGTGCTCAAACCACTGAGCTACCAGGCCTTGTCTAAGTGAAGTGCTATTAGCACAATGTGGGGCTGTCATGACTACTGTAGAGTTGTAACTCTGCTACAAAAGTATTGTAGCTCTGTTACAAAGTGTAGTAGCACATGTTCAGGGTCAGGCATTTGACCTTAACTCCAACATACCCCTGGTAACAAGGTAACTGAGACATATTTGATAGGTGTAGTAACCATTCCTGATGACAATGAAGAGAGGGATCAATGAGATAGTGATGAGGATGATACTGCTGATGACTAAATGAGGATCCAGAGTGACAAGTTTAGGATGTCTTAGCAATGCTTATAGTGACTTAGAGACCCTAGACTTAGTTCTTAGAAGTAGCAAGTTCATAGTGAGTTTTAGGTCAAGCACAGTAAAGGAGAATCCCTAGATTGTGAAGTTGACAAGACTGGGGTTTAAGACCACCAGTCTTTCAACTACTTATACAAAACTGGAGACCTAAAGATAGTACAAGTAGTTAGAGTTCATGGATCAATGATGATTGTGCAGCAATCAATGAGATCACATGACTTAAGATGCATCCAATGATTATAGTAAGTGGCTCAGCCACCAGCATGAAATGAACAAGAGATAAACAAAGATAAATAAAGGTGAGAAAGGGGAGTCCTTGCTAATTGTATAGTAGTAGTCCTTAGCAAGTAAATGTAAATAAATAAAGAAAGATAAAAGAGAAAAAGACAAGTCTTTATAGTACTTGGAGCTAAGCTCACACTTGTTCATGCAGGTTATGGCAGACAACTACAACTGTGAACAACATAAAGGACAAGTGTATAAGGTCTCCAAGCATGGAGAGAAAGGGAAGCATGGCTGCAGCAGTGTTAGAGAGGTGTGGACAGTAGGTAGTGCCATGATGTATGAGAAGAGAGTCAGTTGTCTGTAAGATGGTGACTGAGGAGATGTATAGTGATGTATGCGTCTTATTAGTGAGTGGAAAGGAGGGTTAGAGCAGAGAGATAATCCTAAAGTACAAGGATACCTAGATGTGTAGAGGACACATGTTGTCTGGAGTATAGGTGGTGTGGGAGTGGAAAGTGGAACCCCACAGGGTTGTGAAGAGTAGGTAATGTGTCAAAAGTATGTAAGTGTGTGTAAGTATGAGGTGGATGAGGTGAAAGTGAAAGCTGAACGAAAAAGAGGAGTAAGAGACATATCAACAACATACAGTAAATGTTCAACAACACTTAAGTATGTAAATACTTAAGTACCATAAAGAGAAAAGAAAATGAGTCCTTACTAAGTAAAGTAGTGCTAAGAGCAGCCTATTGGATGGTCTTAGGGAATGTCTGATATGATAATACCCCTGGTAACAAGATAGTTGATATGTGCTTGGTATGCATAATAACTATTCCTGATGACAATGAAGAGAGGGATTGATGAGATAGTGATAAGGATAATACCACCAATGACTAAATGAGGATCCAGAGTGATGAAGTTTTTAGGATGTCTTAGTGACACTTAGAGTGACTTAGAGATCTTAGACTTAGTTCTTAGAGCAAAGCAAGTTTGTAGCAAGCTTAGGTCAAGTGCAGTATAGGAGAATCCCTAGATTGTGAAGTTGAGAAGACTGGGGTTTAAGACCACCGGTCTTTCAACTACTTATACAAAAACACAGTCCTAAAGATAGTACAAGTAAATAAGGTTCATGGATCAATGATGTCACATGACCTAAGATGTGTCCATTGGTATAGTAAGTGGCTCAGCCACTAATGTGAAATGAACTAGAGATAAACAAAGACAAATAATGATGAAAGAAAATGTGTCCTTGCTAATTGTATAGTGGTAGTCCTTAGCAAGTAAATGTTATAATAAATAAATAAATAAAGATAGAAAGGAAACAAATAAGTCTAATATAGTACTTGGAGCTAAGCTCACACTTGTAGTAATAATACTACACTTTACTAGTAAGTAAAATAAAGGAAAAGAAAGAAAAGAAAAAGAAAAAACTGTTACAAGGTGCCAAAAGCAAGTGCCTTGTAACAGTTACCAGGGGTATTGTGATAGCAAACCTTCCCCAAGGCCATCCAATAGGCCACTCTTAGCAATGATGAAGCTGCCATACATTGAATCTATGAAACCATCCATAACTTGCCTATGGAAGGGAGGAGGGCATTATCAGCCATGACAGAGGATTTTTAGATGGTTTGGAAGAATCTCTGTGCCTTCAGATGAATATCTTGTATCCAGGAGAGTTAGTTACTGCTGTATCATCACCCCATGCCCTTCAATTATCTGTCCAGCTCAGTAACTCTTCTGGAAGTCATAGACTTGAGAAACAAATCACACTAGTGGACAGTTGTGCCACTAGTAACTTCATCCACTCCTGACTTATCAAACACCTTCACCTTCCCTTTATTCCCCTTCCTACCCCCTGAATTGTCAGAAATACAGATAATACATAAAACAAATTCAGATGAGTCACTCATCAAGCCTGTCTACACCTCCATATTAGGAAACACCAAGGAGATATTTCCTTCTATGTTGTCAACCTAGGACCCAATGACATCATTTTGGGCTTCCCTTGGTTATGAGCTCATAACCCCCTTATTGAATGGCAAAAAACCACTATCTCTTTCAGCTGTTGTACTCCTGCTTCCTTTTGTGCTAGGAAAAGATGGTTTCTGTCAGAACATACTTATTTTTCTTTTCATTTTATGATTTATTTTATTCTTATCACTCAAGATCTACTAGAGATTTATTTCTCATCTTATCAGATCATTAGTAGATCTTATCACAATTATCTATGATTCATATTCATTTTGTCATCAGGCCACTTACTACATCATTATGACTACATTTCCCACAGATGCTTATTGATGCTATGCAATGCTGCACATTGCTTACTGATAGTTCTCATGGATGCTGTGCATCCTAGTTACATATGCCTGCCCTATAGTGACAGCACATGGTCTGTGCACTGACCCTGTTAGTTTATATAGGGCACTTCTGTTATACATAGTTCCTTAGCTTTATACATCTGGGATATCTGCCTATCAGTGTGACATCATCCTAAGGTGTATTGTCTCCACTCTCATCCCCTCCTCCTCTTACAGTTGTGGCTTCACTGATTAGCATGCATCTGTTGTTATATAAGGTTCTTCACCAACTCTCTGCTTATTTTCTTATCTCGAGATTTCCAGACTTTGAGTTACACTTGCTTATATCTCCACTTCTACTGATCCATTTAAGTTCTAACTCCGCACATATATGGTACACATGGTTATAGTTCAGTCTCTGCATTTATACATACTATAAAAGAGTTCCTGGGTGGCACAACTGCTTTCTTCAGTTGCTCATCTTGGACTCTAGGTACTGTACACTCACTCTTACTTTAATTACTTAGTTGCTCATCTCGGACTCTAGTCCCCCACTTAGTGTGATGTTTGTAGTGCTCCTCCTTTAATCACAAGTCACATTATCTTGAAGATTAACAGCATCTTACAGTTTCTTCAACCCAAGGGGTCAAATTCAATGCTGGATTACCCTTAGAAGGAGATGAGGTTTTTATGAGATCTCTGATGAAGAATGGTGTTGACAAACCTCTCAAGCCATGGAACTAGCTGCTGCCCCACTCCAAAATCATGTAAAATTCCTCCTCAATATGCAAAGTTTTCCTCAGTATTCTCAGAAGAAGCCTCTCATTCATCACCTCCACTCCATCAATGGAATCATGCCATTGATCTCAAACCAGATGTGATCCCCATCAACAGCTGTAAGATTTACCTGCTAAATCCTACTGAACAAATTGTGTTATAGATGGTTTCATCAAGGATATGACCCAACATGGGTATATCTAAGTGTCCAAATATGTCAGGACTGACAAACCTACAATGGACATTGTAGCAAATGCCGCATACCCAACTTATCCCTGCCTCCTTAAGAGGACTTAATGGGAGCTGCCTTGGATCAAAGCCAAGGGGTGAGAGGTCTCAGCCAATGAAGAAGGTGTGGAACCAGCTGTAACAAGCTGGGGTCTATTCGTCTAGCTACCTAACTACTTATAGTACCAGAACATGTGCACAGACCAGGTGCAATACTGAAGGGCAGGTCATACAGTAACTAGAGCATAGCAGCTGTGAGAGTACTGCTGACAGATGTGCAGCATCTGTGGGAACCACTACCATGAGGCAGTAAAGACAGTAAGTGATAAGGATTAGATGTAGATCAGATAAGATGAAAAGATAAGATGATCTAATCTAATCATATCAAAAGTAAAACATAAAAGAAAGTAAAAGAAAAGAAATAATAACAGCAGGGAATAAAGTCAGTGATAGGAGTCTGACAAAATATCCTTTTGCCTCCCCCTTCTTTTTTTATCAAAAAGAAGGATGGGAAGCTATGACCTGTACAGGATTATCAACAACTCAACATATTAACAATCAAGAATCAGTATCCCTTACCACTGATCTCTGACAGTGTTGAAAAACTGAATAACACTAAATATTTTACAAATTTTGATGTTAGGTGGGGATATAACAATGTTCACATCAAACAGGGAAAAAAGTGGAAATTTGCCTTTAAAACAAATCAAGGAATGTTTGAACCACTTGTGATGTTTTTTCAACTTATAAATTCCCCAGCAATGTTCCAAACCATGATGAACATAATTTTTTGTGATCTACTTGACTCAGGAAAAGTGTTCATTTATATGGACAATATACTGATTGCTATAGCTATGTTGGAAGAGCATCAATTACCAGCAGAACAGGTGTTACAATGACTGAAGGATCATCAGCTGTTTCTCACACCAGAAAAGTGCAAGTTTGAAAAGGATCAGGTTGAACACCTGGGCCTTATCATTTCTGCAGGACAACTAGCAATGGACCCCATCAAACTTGCTGGGATCCAACAGTGGCCTACCCCCACTCAACTCAAAGAAGTACACACTTTTCTAGGGTTTGTGGGGGTTCATTGTCACTCATCCAAAATTCTCTCATCTTACCCACCTGCTACATGATCTGACAAAAAAGAATATCCCCTGGACCTGGGGAGTTTCTCAGCATCACACTTTCAATATACTGAAAGCAAAATCCATTTCAGCTCCTATACTGATCTCTCTGGGCCCACAGCAACCCTTTCAGCTCAAATGTGACACTTCTAGAAAAGCTTGTTGAGCAGTCTTATTGAAAAAAGGAGTTGATGGGTTATGGCATCTGGTTGCCTATATGTCAAAATCATTCTCTGAAGCCAAACACAACTATGACATATATGACCATGAACTTCTTGCAATCATCAAGGTGGAGGAATGGTGTCATCATCTCAAAGGCACTCTGCATCAAATCAAGGTCCTCTCTGATCATAAAAACTTAGAGGTCTTCCAAGACACTCAAAAGTTGTCAAGATGCCAGGCACATTGGGTGTTATATCTAACCTGATTTGAATTTCACATAAAGCATGTTGCCAGGACCTGCACCAGGAAGCCTGATGCCTTATCACAGCAGGCTGACCATGATGATGGCAATCAGGATAACAAGGATCAAATCCTGCTTCCTGACTCTCTCTTCCTCCATCCTATCATGCTTATGCTGACAGATGATGCCTTCTTACCTGCCATTTGAGCATGCACTAACTGGGATGATGAGGTTACTGATATTATGTGGCTTCTTCAGGCTAATGTCCCCAATCCATCTCAGATACATCAACATTGGACAATAGACAAGGGGGTAATATTTTACTCTGGTCACCTGTATGTCCCCAAAGATGATGACCTCCAGCATCAAATAATCCAAAGTTTACATAGTTGCCCTGAAGCAGGTCATCCTGGATGTCTCAAGATGTTAGACCTTGTACAGCAAACATATTGGTGGCCATGAATGAAGAAATTCATCTTTGACTTTGTAGATGGATGTCCAGTATGCCAAAGCTGCAAAAACCTACCAAATAAGTCTCCTATTCCTCTATTTCACATTGTCCCAGAACCAAAAGCAGAACCTTTCTCAACAGTTTCTATGGACTTTATCACACAATTACCCTTGTCAAACAAATTTGATGCTATAGCAGTCTTTGTTGACCATGATGTTACTAAAATGGCAATTCTGGCTCCCTATAGATCAGATATCATGGCCACACAAACAGCAGGTCTCTATCAAGATTATGTATGGAAATGATTTGGACTTCCCACATGGGTCAATCTGATAGGAGAACACAATTTACAGCCAAATTCACAAAAGAATTATGCCATAAACTATCCATAAAACAAGCCATATTTACTGCCTATCACCCTCAAAGTGATGGACAGACAGAGCATATGAATCATGAATCAGAACAGTATCTCCACATGTTCTGCATGGCCAGACAAGATGACTGGTTGTCTTTACTAACTGTAAATGTAGGAATAGGCAGGTGATGGTGATGAGGGAGATGATGAGCAGAGGATGTATTGAGAATGCACACATGATGGGCAGAAGACAGAGGAAGAGTGAGAAGAGGGCTAGAAAGGAAGATGATGCCAGGCAATGAGGGCACAGAGTAAGAACATAGACAGAGATGCAGGTAAGTCAGAAGAAGAAGAAGAAGAAGAAGAAGAAGAAGAAAAGAATGGGTAGATACCCACCTCAGCTAGTAGTAAGTGCTAAGAGCGGCCTATTGGACGGTCTTAGGGAAGGTCTAAAATGTTACTCCTGGTAACCAAGGTTTGGATATTGACTTGATGAACGTAATAGAGATTCCAGATGACGATGAATAAGGGGATTAATGATATAGTTATGAGGATGATTCCACCGAGGATCCAGAGTGACAAGTGTAAGATGTCTTAGTGACGTTTTTAGCAGCTTAGAGTTCTTAGACTTTAGTTCTTAGAGAATGAAGCAAGATTGTAGTGAGCTTAGATCAAGTGCAGTATAGGAGAATCCCTAGATTGCGAAGTTGACAAGACTGGGGTTTAAGACCGCCAGTTTGTCAACTATTTATACTAAACTGGTGATCTAAGTATAGTAAAGTTACGCAGTAATGTGCAGTAAGTAAATGAAGTTGCGCAGTAAAGCGCAGTAAAATCGCGTCCATGTGATATAAGTGGCTCAGCCACAAATGCGAAATGAACAAGATATAAACAAAGGTAAATAATGGCGAGAAAAGGAGAGTCCTTGCTAATTGTATAGTAATAGTCCTTAGCAAGTAAATGTTATAATAAATAAGAAAGGTAAAGAGAAAAAAGGATAAGTATAATATAGTACTTGGAGCTAAGCTCACACTTAAGTATGTAAATACTTAAGTACTATAAGAGATAAAGAAAATGATAAGTCCTTACTAAGTAAAGTGGAGCTATGCTCACACTTGTAGTAATAATACTACACTTTACTTGTAAGTAAGATAAAAAAGAAAAAGAAGGAAAAGAAACAGAAACACGTTACGAGGTGCCAAAGCAAGTGCCTCGTAACAGTAAGAGAGCTGAGGGGTCATGATGAAAGGGAAAAAAGTAGATATAGTAAGACTAAGATAGAGTTGCAGCTCCACTACAACTCAATAGACAAAGAAAAATGAGGAAGACAAAAGGAACAACAAATAGATGAGATGGAGATGTATTGAAGTCAAGGTCAAATACCCAACCCTGTACATGTATTACAATTTCATAACAGAGCTACAACATTTGTAGCAGAGTAACAACTCTACAGTAGTATCTGAGGTACAGATTCACATCATGCTATTAGCACTTCACTTAGACAAGGCCTGGTAGCTCAATGGTTAGAGCACCCACCTGGAGTGTGAGGCCGACATCTGCCAGCAGGGTCACACAATGTAAGGAAAGAGGGGAAAGGGCTAACAAGAGGGATGAGATCACACTTAGCAAATGGATATCCCAGATGTATTCAGCTGAAGAGTAACTATGATACAGCTGAAGTATATATACTAATGGAAACCTGTGCACAGACCATGTATGTACTATAGGGCAGGCATATCATAAAGGAATGCGCAGCATTCCTGTGAATGATCAATAAGCAACTTGCACAGCATCAGTAAGGATGTGCAGCATCTGTGGGAAGCTCTGTAAGCAACTGTGAGAATATGTGTCATATCAATATAGTAAGTGGGCCAATGACGAATGGTAATGAGTCATGCATAATTGTGATAAGTGTGCGTGCAGGATATAGGAGATAGTGGCAATGAGAACATATATCATTGTTAGCAAGTATGAGAAACACATGGCTGTCAGGGCAACTGGCAGTGGCATGTCTGCAGTGTGTTGCAAACACAGAAGGGGTGAAGCAACGTGGTTTAGATATGCTGTAGGGTAGAGATGAGATGGTGTTGTAGGTAGAGGGGTGGAATACTCACTCAGATGTAGAGATAAACTGTCTGAGGTGTAGTGTAATGTGTCCATCTTATATAGTGAAGTGGTGAATGGAATTGGAGCAGAGTGTAAAGATAGAGAACAATGACTACTATAAGGAGGGGAATGCATGTCATCATGGAGTATGTAGTGGGGGTGTGAGTGTCCTTGGGATGCATGTAGTCCAAGGTGTAAGGCATGTGTGGTACGTGTGGGAGCAATGTCATGAAGGCAGATGAAAATGGTTATGCATACTTATATTTTCAACAGGCCCCCTCATTTGCCACAGCGACATTGACAAGCCCAAGAGCGGCACGCTGCAAAATGAAGGTGGTGTGCAGTAATGACTTAATGAGAGTGTCAGCAATGATTTTGGCAGATGGAAAATGGTGCAATGTGATGAGGCCATCCTCAATGCACTCCTGGATGAAGTGGTACTTGATGTCCAGGTGTTTTGTCCCTTTGCCAACCATGGGGTTTATGGCAATGTCGATGGAACCCTTATTATTGCTGTACAGGGGAAGAGGTAGGATGAATGGTTGATGCAATTCAGACATGAGTTTGTGGTACCAGGCTGCCTGGACTCTGGCCTGGGATGGAGCAATTAATTCAGCTGCAGTGGAGGATAAAGACACCATGCATTGACAGCGTGATGACCAGGAGACTGCAGCACCATGCAGGATGAAGACGAATGCCCTGGTCAACCTGCAGTCGTCTAAGGACGACCCCCAGTCAGGGTTGGAGTGGGTGTATAGAGGGGCATCGGTGGAGCCATCATAGCAAAGTCCAAGCATGGGTGTGCCAGCGAGGTATTGGAGGACATGCTTGGCTGCAGCCAGGTGTTCGGGGGCAGGATTAGAGGTGTAACGTGTGAGGGTGTTGACAGCAAATGCAATGTCGGGGTGGCTGATGATGGTGGTGTACATGAGGCTCCTGACTATTTGCTGGTAGACTGACCACATGGAAGCACTGGCCATTCCTGCAAATGAGACTAGTTGTGAGCCATGTGCAAAGGGTGTGGACATGGCATTGCAGCCCTCCATGCTGAAGTGGCACACGATGTCAGTAATGTACTGCACTTGGCAGATAGTGAGGATGTGACGTGTGCAGTTGCATTGTATTTCGAGCCCTAGATACGTCATGGTTTCTCCAAGGTTGGTCATGTTGAACATGGTGGTGAGAGTGTGCTTGAGCTCAAGTACTTCGTTGAGGTCATTGCCAAATATAGTAATGTTGTCCATGTATAATATGAGTAGGAGGAAGGAGGAGCCACCACATCAGATGTAGAGTCTGGTGTCAGAATTGAGGTGAAAAAGCTGCATCATGTGGAGACAACCATCCATTTTTGCATTCCACAGACAGGCAGCCTGCTTTAAGCTGTAAATGGATTTATGTAGTCTGCACACCTTATCCACTAGGTGTGGAACACTGAAGCCTTCAGGTTGAAGCATGTAGAGCTCTTCCCTGACATCACCATTGAGGAATGTGCTTTTGACATCCATGGAGTGAATGTGCCAGTTGTGTGAGGCAGCCAGTGCAAAGAGGTATCTGATGGATTTGAACCTGGCAATGGGCGAGAAGACTTCATCAAAGTTGACTCCAGGGACTTGCTTGAAGCCTTTAGTGATGAGGTGTGCACGGTATTGACCATCATTCTTGAGCTTGAATACCCATTTGTTAGGTATAGCAGTACGACTGGGAGGCAGGTCAATGAGGGACCAGGTTTGCATGCTCTCTAGCATACTTAGCTCATATTGGCATGTGGCAATCCATTCCACTGCATCCAGCAAGGCGCAGGCTTTGTGCAGCATACATGGGTCATCGGAGGATGCAGCAGCAGCAAGGAGCATGGATAAGGAAGGTCCAGTGCTGGGGGTTGTGAAAAAGTCATCTTCATCATCCGATGGATCCCAAAGAATGTCAGTGTGTGCGCATTCACCGTACACACTTTCACCATAGCGTGTGGGTGGCTGGGTGACACATGTGGAGCATTGTGGTGGAGGGGTTGGCATTACAGCTTCTGCAGGGTATGGTGTAGTGGTAGGAGATGATGGAGGTGGTGCCAGTGTGACAGGGCTCAGCATCTCATATATTGGTTCTGGCTCGCCTGAGAGAGCAGCATGACTGTCAGGCTTTGTTTATGAAGTATTTATTCCTTTCTTTATTCTTTTACTTTTATTTTATTTTCCTTTTGATTAGATAAGATTATATCATCTTTCCTTTCAGTCTATCTGATCTGATCTTATCTTACTCTACTTACTGTCACTTCATGCTTCTGACTCTGGATGCGCCCATGCTGTGCATGATGTCATAGCTTACTGCAGAGTCTTACTGTAGCTGCCTACCCTAGAGTACTGCACTGGTCCATGTGCACTTTCCTTTAGTATATAAGTAGCTGTAGTATTATCAATATACTCCAGCTTGTTATGGCTGGCAAATCCTATTCTTTGGAGTGATCCTTAGTTTAGTGTGCGCTGGTCTCCCTTACAGGGATATGTAGGACTACCGTCTTACAATGATGAGAGTGTCCTTGGCTGGTTTCAGCATCATACCCTGTGTGGGGTGTAACGATTCCGGGGACATGATCTGAAAAACATGTCATGCATGTGCAAGTAGGTACAGGTGGCATGACAGACAGTGGCGTAATGGGTAGTGCAGGTCCATGCACACAAGGTGGTGACACAGGCGTTGTGGTTGGAACTGGTGGGATGTTTGGAGTGAGAATAGTCTGGGGCAGAGCCTCTGTATTTGCATCAGTGGCAGGGGCTGTGGCACTTGCCAGAGGAGCTTGGAATGTGGCGTTATTACTGTCACTACCGTCCATGCTGGAGTCATTATCAGAGTTGGAGCTAGTAGAGTTGTCTGAATTGGATATGGGAGTCAGCAGTGATGTAGGCAGATCTGTAGTTGTCACGGGGACAGGTGGTGCAAAAGGGTACTTTGCTTTGTCAAATACCACATTGCGTGAGATGATGACACAATGTGTGTCGTGGTCCCAGAACCTCCAAGCTTTTGTTCCAGGTTTGCA
>QLPN01003420.1:0-25798 GCA_003314395.1 Albatrellus ellisii
CTCATATTCCTGCGTACATGCAATACGCATGCCGGTATTGGGCATCTCATCTATCAAGCAGTAATATCCATGATACGATATTGGGACTCCTGCTTAGCTTTTGTTCAAATCACTTGCTGAATTGGTTGGAGGTGATGAGTTTGTTGGGCATCTTGGATGATGCGATTACTGCTTTGCAGTTGGCACAAAGGATAGCCAAGGTGAGACAACTTTGATTTTTTTCTGAGATCAGCTAACAAACAATGCTGGTTGGGAATAGGAAGCCATGCCTCCGTTGACTGAGATTGTCAGCCTTCTCGGCGACTGCGCGAGGATGGTGCGCGAGTTCTACCCCACAATCAGTGTGCGATGTTTGCAGTTGCACCACTACGTCGTACCATTCTTGCCTCTCGAGTCTCGACTATCACAGGTGTATAGACCGAAGTTACGATCCGGCGTCGAAGTCAAGGAAGGACGAGAGCGGTCATGGGGTGCATGTGTGTGCGTACTAGAGGGCACTAGGGGCTGTCGGTCCATCAGCTTTTCTCCAGATGAAGAGCGGCTCGTTTCTAGTTCCTTGGATGACACCCTCTGGCTATGGAATGTCCAAACTGGAGCTGCTCTGCAAATCATAGAGGACAAAAATCATTTTGTCAAGTACTCTCCTGATGGCATGCACATTGTCTCATTTTCCAAGAATGTCAGGATCTGGGATGCAGAAAATGGTTCACAAGTCAGCATGTATACCGGTCACTCGGTAGACATTCGGTGTATTACGTTCTTGGCAGATGGTCGACGTATAGCATCAGGAGACTGGGGAGGGAATGTTCATGTCTGGTCGATCGACGCCGCTGACAGGACCGAAAAGGTGATCGAAACATCTAAAGATTTGGAATCGTTGGCATTTATTCGCCCAAATCGGCTGGTGGTCGCATCGCTCCGCGGATCCATCACGGTCTGGGAACTGGATTCAGGTTCCTGCATCGAGCGGTACGGCCATCTTGGAGAATTTAGAGCCTTTGCCCTGGCACCAAACGAGAAGGTTGCCGTGTCTTTGTCCAAGGCAAGAGACGTCATCACTGCGTGGGATGCACAGACGTGGACAGAACAAACAACAATCACACTGAGCCCACCTACCATTAGAGATGTACTGTCCTTGTCACCAGACTCGGCACACCTGGCCATTGTTTCCTACCCTGAGTTGAACTCCTGCACGGTCTGGGATGCTCGGACTTGGAAGCGAACCCATCAGTTTAAAGGATCATGTTTGCCAGTCCAGTTCTCTCCCATCGGATCGTTTCTGGCATCGGGATCTAGTAACGGCACCATACGCTTGTGGGATCTGAATGTCCCCGAGTCACCATGCAAGGATCACCCCACCACCTGCCTTGTGCTGTCCCCGCTCGGGACCATGTTTTCCACCAGGTCCTTCGACGGGACCATCAAAGTTCAGACGGTGGGGTCAAACAAGCTGGTGTTGTCGCTGCAAATCGAGTCTGGAGTGGATATGGTGATTTCCCCGGACGACACATTTCTTGCGGTATACGGTACCAGTGAGGGAGCGTGGTCTGAAGGCATCCAAATCTTTGACTTGCAGTCTGGTCAGCTATACACAAGGCTCAAGACCATTAGATGTGTCCGACAACTCTCATTTCGCTCTGACAGCAGACAAGTCGCATTTGGGGATGAACACAGCATAATCAGGCTCTGGGACCTAGACCGTCACATCAATGTGTGGGACTCGGAATCTTGCGCGTATTCGTCTACGATCCTGCGCATCGCATTTTCTCCACAGCATGACCTGGTCGCGTGGCTGACCTATGCTGGCTTTGGCCTGCTGGATGCTATCTCAGGTGAAGGAGTTCTTGGGGAGTATGGACAGCGTATGTTAACCTACACAAGTCTTGTCTGGGCTGCAGATGGGACACAGCTGTTGACAAGTGGTTCGGACGGCACGGTGTATGTCTGGGACGTGGGATCGGCAAGATCGACCAGGAAGGCGCACCTCCTCTTTAAATGCGATACCTCGCATCCCACGACGTCCTGCTCTTTCTTCAATGGCCATGGATGCATCCTCACGGATCATAGCATCTTCACCATACCCCTCCAGTACCGCCCCCCATGCGCCGCGGATAACCTTGTACCTTCCTCTCCGGAGACACTGTTGAGGCTGCGAGACGACAGCTGGATCTGGCTTGTCCGAGGAGTGGATGACGAGCGACGAGTGTGCTGGCTCCCACCAAGGTACAGACCTGTAAACATATCAAAAAACTTTGCTATTGTGCGGGGTAGTATCATGTTGGTAACAAATTCTGGTCGACTTGTGATACTTGACTTAAAGATACTGAATTCTGACTTGTAGACGCACTCCTATGTCGTCTACTGTACCATACATGCTTCATCGGATGCTTCAAACCCCTTTTCCTCTCATGTCGCATACAACTGTCTCGCTGTTCTGACATCGACTGGTATTATACATACTGCATAACGAGCTTATACATCATGCAATCTACAGCCATCGTTCAAGTACTGTATTACTATAATTTGTCAAATCCCAAAGCGTATTGGCCTTTCTGGCGGCGCAATCCGGCATTGAGACACCAACCCATCCATCTGCACGAACAAAGAGGGAGGAAGGTGGCAGAGTCAGATTCGCGAAGACATTCCAGCAATGTATGTAGCAATGTATGTGTTGTTCACGTGTCTAGGATACGCCAGTCGGCATTTTTGCCAACGACGGGCATCTGACAGAGATGGGAACTCGGATGTCGTGTGGCACTTGAAGCTATTCTTGGTACACCCGGTAGTACCTGCACAGCCACGTCAGGCCCTTTGACTGCACGTTATTCGCCAGATATGGATGTTCCAACTATGTGCCACACAAACTTCAGCGCAAGGGACGATTAGGCATTCATGTAAGGGAGGGATAGAGATAACGAAGCTGAACGATGAAAAGATTTCGTGGTGCAGTGCCAGTGCAACAGCCTGAAGGCGGTTCGGAAGCAGGAGGCGTGGCTAAAGTTGCAGGCAACCATGAGCGACAAGGTGCGCGAGCGCATCCTCATTCAGGAAGCAGATTGAGCGTGCGGCAGAGAAGGCCGAGCAGAAGGACGAACAAAGGAAATCTGTATCGGCCCCTGTCGAAGAGGGCCTCAAGCGCGGCGGGGGCAACAGGAAAGTTGTGCTTACGCTTTCAGTGAAACCTGTTCCATCAACCCCTACACCGGCCGCATCATTCTACAGCGGCCTGAAGAGTAACTCTGCCAACGCCGGCTTTAATGCAGCCAAGTAGATAGAGAATCAATCGAAGGCGTCGATACACTCGTCTGCGACGTCGAGCGGGACGAAGAGGAAGGGCGGGCCATATGAGAAAGGCGAAGAGTAGTTCATATAACCCGATTCAGCGTGCGGAGATCATATGTAGATCAAACTGAGAACCTCACAAAGCGAAAAGTCTCTGACGCCAAGGGATTGGTGCCTACTACTTTCAGGGATTGCAAGTTATCATGGTCAGGTGTTCCCATCTAGACTTGAGATGTAGAGTGGATCGAATCGGATGATTGGTATGGTGAAAAGGCATCGTACGGAGTGAGTGGATTCCGGCGGTGATGCGACTCGAACTCGCATTGAGACGTTACCATTGGTTCTAATTATTGCATATGACCTTCGATGGGATCGTTGTCGAGTCGCGGTGCGGGGAACGTACGCAAGCGACGAGCCAAGGGGCTGGCGCACCACCCAATGGGCACTCGCGGTGGCACGCGTCCGTAGTGTTGCCGCAGCGTGAGGCTAATTCCACCTCAACGTGCCGCTAACTAATGTAACTTCTGTGTGGGATCTTCTCTAGGGTGTTTGCTGGTTATGCTTGTGAGTGGATGTTCACTCTAACTTATGTTGATACTATTGCAAGGTGTATGCGGATGGGAAAACTTCGGGTTGCCATTTTTTGGGTCACGTGACCCTCACACGTGCCAGATGCCACTCGCAACGATTTGCGGGAAGAAGGGCACAATGGCAAAGGCGGCAGGAGAAGTGTGAAGAAAAGTGTGAATGGCCCCGCGCAAGTTGTGAATTTCGATCGGCTAGAGCGTGAACGGGGGACTTTTCTGTGAACGCCCGCCAGAAAAGCGTGAGAAGCGTGAACGGCGATGGACTTTTCCGTGACTAAGCGCCCCTCGAGCCCTGCCAAAGTGTGAACGCGCGCGTGATTTCGAGCTCCGCCTCACGGGACTTCGCCTGAGACCTTTTGCGAAGGCTAACTAAGCTAACACGTGAGTGTGGAGCAGACTGTCACAATGTGACAAGCGTCAGCCTTGTCACTCCAGACAGGCAGCGAGATCTTCTCATGTTCCTTGACTCCAACCCGCTACACGCTAGGATTGCAATAACTTTTCAACCCACCCTCCTCCCTTTTGCTTCTCAAAACTATAGCGCTTGCGCGCGGTGGTGTCTCGATCCCCAAAGTCTTTCACTTTTTCGGACGTCTCCGCCCGTTGGCAGCTCGTAAAATTTCGGTTTGCCATCGCCCGCCGCTTCACAGTCTCGGAACTGTGATCGTGGGTAAAAGACTTTGCTTGAGGTTTCCCGTTCCATGTCTCGCTGCGCTCGACTGGGACTTTTCCAGCATTGAGGTACCTTGAGGTGGATCACGTAAGCATACCACGCACAGCTTTGGGATCAGTGTGTGCCAGTGCGCCGAAGTGGTGTCAAGGAGATTGTATTAGACACAGGTACGTAGATTAATAGACACCAAAGTTATTGTACATGAATTCTAGGACTTTCCTTCACACAAAAGCCGGGTCCAACTCCTCAACTTGACCAGTTGCGAGAAGCTTGCAGACAGTACTGGGAAAAATATCAACGACCGAGATCTCATCATGTTCTCGAGTGATCCAGCCATCGTTAAAGTCAAGTCTTTCTCCCTTGAAGGAAAACTTGAGGATTTGTAGGATCTCCATCATGCCTGGGGAGAGATTGGAGTGTCGGAGAGTAAAACGTGCTTGGAGGAAACTGCTGATGCCTGAATGGGGAGAATATCCATTGCAACATGGTAGATAAGATTGTGTCTCGATCTTTTTGCCTGAACGAATACTGTAAGCCATATTGAAATTGTTGAGTTGCGGGTAATATCATACGCACCGGCCAGTAGAAAAGAAGATCGAAATCCTCCGGAATTTCTGGATCGTCGATCACTCCCTCGTCAATATACCTCTTCCAATGTTCCTCAACTACTGCTCAGTCTGCTGTAGCCCTGTTACCTCGCAGTCTTGTTGTGGTCCAGATGTACTTGAGATCGTAGATGATGCCAGTATGGTCATAGGATTGGAAAACGATCGCTCAATAGTTTTGATACGGGTAAGATACTTATTTCCGGGTCCCTGTCTTGCATATGTGTAGCCTAGTACAAAGTGCTAGTAGGTCCGATGTACCTACTGGCAAGCCTGAGGCGGTCGGATCTCCGGAGCTTGTCCAGGATCCGGATACAAGAGAGTGTCGAGTAGACTGAAACCAGACCAGAAAACTCAGAGAGAATAGTAAAATAACAAGTATGTGTATACGCAACAGAGCGCGTCTACATCGCGTGATGGGAAGGGAACATGTCGTGCCTTAGAATGCCTCGCCTTGCATTCGGACATCACTTGGCAGAGCTGGTGGGAGCCATTTACAAAGCACAGACATGGACAAGCATGACATCGATTCTCATAACAACTTTGCCATGTAGTATAGAGATTGGTTAGTAGCTAGCAAGTTGTGAGTCCAAGAGTTTAAATCCTCAAGGCATTACTGGTATTAGCCCAAATGAGTCTGATTACTCTACTATTTTCAAGTGACCAGCAGGACAAGAAGAGCTGCGAAATCATGCACCCGCATTTCAATCTTATCTCTTCTGCAGGTGTCTCAAGTCCTCAACCTTTGTGAAATGGAGATTTCATATCTGTTTTGGTGGAATTAGAAATCTTTGTGGCTCAAGGTAAGCAGGCTCAGATGAGGTATATTGGTTGTTACGAACTCTCATGGGATTTTTATAGTTTATGTTCTCCATAAAAAATCCAATAGGTAGTATGGTAAACATGGCACAATCAATGAATGTGACATGCCTCCATGCTGTTGTGTGCTCCAGTGAAGGTCTACAAGTAGACACATCTATGTCAATTTCACTCCCTTCACTTAAGGGAGTATGGCAAGTTAATTGGTTTACTATGGTTCCTCCCCTGTTCATTCTTTCCATCATTCCCTGTCTCACTAAATCAACAATTACTGGTCTGGAGCTTAGTCCTGAAGCCTTACAGATGTTCACAAGATTAGAGTGGGGTATAGCTGGTGTTATGGACTAGTGTGGCAGAGTGGCTGGCTATGAGTGTACTGGATTGGAAAGAGGCTCAGAGCATAGCATGCATACTGAGAACACAGCAAGAGGATCAGATAGACAAGGATTGTACACTGGGAAGTACAAGAGACTAAGCTAGATATCTTGTACAGTACTTGGCTTCTTATATAGTACAACTGTAAGTCAAAGAATATTCTGTTACAATAATAGAACAGGCCATGTCATAATGTAGAGAATGTTCCAGCAATACTGTGCAGTGGTTTGTAAGTAGAAGAATTGCGGCGGCACAGTAGTGTGGTAAATGTAAGTAAGAAAAGAAGAAAATCCATAACAGCTGGTTTCATTGAGGTGGAACAACTCCCTCACAAGAATAAGAAGCTTGATTGATAGTTATATTACTGTTATTCGCAGTGTTTATGTCTATGGAGAAGATGTCACTGTTTCGCAAGGCCATCCAGACAAATATTTGGGGGAAGCCCAGAGGCCATTACCCATCTGGACACAATGGACATTACTTCTTTTTGAATCTAATCGATTTTGCACCCAACTCTCATATGCAAGAAAGGAATAGTGGAATACGACACTTCAGGAGCACCTTCAAGACAAACTGCACATTTTGTACAAACAGCAAGGGTGAAACAAAGGAGCCTGGCACACACAAAGATCAAACCTGGCACAATACAAACAAAGAAAAAACAAAAGGGAAGGGAGGGAGGGTGACACAAAAGACAATATGTGAGAGCGAGCAAACAAAAAAACATAAGACAAAGACAGAAAAAACCCCTATTATTCAACAATGCACCAAACTAACCTCTGGATGAGGAGGATCCAACATCCAGGAACTCTCCATGACAGATCTGCCACAGTCCATGGATGACTCCACATCCCTTCGGCCCATTCAAACAATAAACCCTAAACTTCAAACTGTCCTGCATGGGACTTGTTCTGAACGCAGTTCAGAGCCATAAGCTTTTGAAACCCTGTGCGGGGTTATCAAAATAGCGATCAGGCTCTTGTCCTAAGCAGGACGCACCTCAAACGCTGTTCAAGGCAATAGCAGCAACCCCTGAACATTGGGTGACCTTCAACCAACAATTTGTGATCCTGTGCGGGATCATCCCAAATGCCATTTGAGACACAGACTGGCAAATCGAGATTCTGCACGGAATCAGAAAAACCAAGCCCTAACAGATGCAAGATATGTCAAAAACATACCATGAATGTTAATCGAGGCAAAACCTATAAAGCAGCGCAAGCGAGCAAAGTGGGCAGCATGCGTAACTGGGGCAATCGATTAGTCTTATGCAAACCCTTGTCTAAATTCAACAAATGTGGGACTATCGGGGGCCCTGACAGACCCGGACGCATGCCACCGCGAGCGTCCGTTGGGTGGTGCGCCAGCCTTATGGCTCATCGCTTGCGTACGTTCCGCTGCCCCGCGACTCGACAACAATCCCATCGAAGGTCATATGCAATAATTCGAACCAATGGTAACGTCTCAATGCGAGTTCGAGCCCCATCACCGCCGAAACCCACTCACTCCGTACAATGCCTTTTCACTATACCAATCATTCGATTCGATCCACTCTACATCTTAAGTCTAGACGGGAATACCTGACTATGATAACTTGCGATCCCTGCTGCTCCCCCGAGAGTAGTACACGCTAATCCCTTGGGGTCAGAGACTTTTCGCTTTGTGAGGTTCTCAGTTTGATCCACATATGATCTCCACGCGCTAGATCGGGTTACATGTGCCACTTCTGTGCATCCTCGGCAAGAGACCCGGCCTGCGCAGCTGCGATACAATGTGCCCCAAAAGGTACGTTGCTCGAGCCCAAATGCATATTATGGGCTTGTTTTTTTCTTTTTACAGGCATTACAAATGATGGCTCACACACAAGGCAAGCGTGTGGGCTCATACTCGCTCGGCCGACCGACCGACCCACTAACGCTCTCTCCTTCGCCGCCTACATCTCCTCACATCATTGTTGCAGCACTTATGGTCACACAACAATGCCACGCGCACCTGCAGCAATGCTCGATCACTCTTCCCCTCGCTCGCTCTTCCTGCTCAGTTTCTCCCTGTCCCCTTCGTTCGCTCTCTCCCTCTCCACTCTAGGCAGCGACGGAGTCGCGATTCATCTGCCGCCGCTTGCGCTCCTGGTCCTCCATTACCAGCTTTTCAGCAACAGGCAATGGCCCGCCCTTCCTCTTCGTCCCACTCGACGTCGCAGACGAGTGTATCGACGCCTTCGTGGTTGCATTAGAGCTGGCGTTGGCAGAGTTACTCTTCAGGCCGCTGTAGAATGATGCAGTCGGTGCAGGGGTTGATGGAACAGGTTTCGCTGAAAGCATAAGCACGACTTTCTTGCCCTCGCCGCGCTTGAGGCCCTCTTCAGCAGGTTCCTTTATTTGTCCTTCTGCTCTGCCTTCTTTGCCGCACGCTCGATCTGCTTCCTGACTGAGGATGCGCTCGCGCACCTTATCGCTCATGGTTGCCCGCTCCTTGAGCGATGCCTCTTGCTTCCAAAATGCCTCTGGGCTGTTGCACTGGCACTGCACCACGAAATCTTTTCATTGTTCAACTTCGTTATCTCCATCCTCCCTTACATTAATGTCTAATCGTCACTCGCACTGAAGTTTGTATGGCATATAGTTGGAACATTCATATCTGGCGAATAATGTGAAGTCAAAAGGGCCTGACGTGGTTGTGCAGGTGTACCAAAAGCAGTGTCGGGACAAGAATAGCTTCAAGTGCCACACGACATCCGAGTCCCATCTCTGTCAGATGCCCGTCGTTGGCGAAAATGCCGACCGGCGTATCCTAGACATATGTACATACATTGCTGGAATGTCTTCGCGAATCTGGCTCTGCCACCTTCCTTTATTCGTGCAGATGGATAGGTTGGTGTCTCAATGCCGGATTGCGCCACCAGAAAGGCCAATACACTCTGGGATTTGACAAATTATACAGCAATACAGTACTTGAACGGTGGCTGTGGATTGCACGATGTATGAGTCCGTTGTGCGGTAAGTAATACCAGTCGAAGTCAGAACAGCAAGACAGTTGTATGCGACATGAGAGGAAAAGGGGTTTGAAGCATCCGATGAAGCATGTATGGTACAGTAGACGACCTAGAAGTGCATCTACGAGTCAGAATTCAGCATCTTCAAGTCAAGTACCACAAGTCGACGAGAATTTGTTACCAAAATGACATTACCCCGCGAAATAGCGATATTGTAATTGAATGTTGGCTTTACAGGTCTGTACCCTGGTGGGAGCCAGCACACTCGCCACTCGTCATCCCCTCCTCGGACAAGCCAGATCCAGCCGTCTCCTTGCAACCTCAACGATGTCTCCAGAGAGGGAGGTACAAGGTCATCCGCGGCGCATGAAGGGCGGTGCTGGGGGAGTATAGTGAGGATGCCATGATCCGTAAGGATGCATCTATGGTCATTGAAGAAAGAGCAGGATATCGTGGGATGCGAGGTATCGAATTCAAAGAGGAGGTGCGCCTTCCTGGTCGATCTTGCCGATCCCACATCCCAGACATACACCGTGCGGTTTGAACCACTTATCAACAGCTGGGTCTCATCTGCAGCCCAGACAATGTTTGTGCAGAATGATATACCCTGTCCATGCTCCCAGAGAACCCTTTCACCTGAGATAGCGTCCAGCAGGCCAAAGGATCCATTATCCAGCCACGCGACCAGGTTGTCCTGTGGAGAAAACGTGGTGCACACGATCCTATACGGCGCGATTGTTGCCGAGTCCCACACATGGATCTGACGGTCCAGGTCCCAAAGCCGAACCACGCCCTGGGATTCATCCACAAATGCGACTTGTTTGCTGTCAGAGCGAAATGAGAGTTGTTCGATATATTCAATGGTCTTGAGCCTTGCGCATAGCTGACCAGACCGCAAGTCAACGATGTCGGCGCATTTTATCAGTGTTTCGTATGCTATGAGATATGTGTCATCCGGGGAAATCACCATATCCACTCCAGACTTGCTTTGCAGCGACGACACCAGTTTGTTTGACCCCACCGTCTGAATTTTGATGGTCCCATCGAAGGAGCTGGTGGCAAACATGGTCCCGAGCGGGGACAGCACAAGGCGGGCGGTGGAGTGATCCTTGCACGGTGACTCGGGGACATTCAGATCCCACAAACGTATGGTGCTGTCACTAGATGCCGACGCCAGAAGCGATCCGACGGAAGAGAACTGGACCGCCGGAATTGGTCCTGTATGGCCTTCGAATTGATGGGTTTGCTTCCAAGTCCGAGCATCCCAGACCGCACAGGAGTTCAAGGTAGGGTAGGAGACAATGGCCAGGTGTGCCAAAAGGACAGTGCATCTCCGAAGATGGGTACGCTCAGTGTGATTGTTGTTTGTTCTGTCCATGTCTGTGCATCCCAAACAGTGATGACGCTTCCCGCCTTGGACAAAGACACGGCAACCTTCTCGTTTGGTGCCCGGGCAAAGGCTCTAAATTCTCCAAGATGGTCATATCGCTCGATGCAGGAACCTGAATCCAGTTCCCAGACTGTTATGGATCCGCGGAACGATGCGACCACCAACCGATTTGGACGAATAAATGCCAACGATACCAAATCTTTAGGTGCTTCGATCACCTTTTCGGCCCTGTCAGTGGCGTCGATCGACCAGACATGGACCCTCCCCAAAACGTCTCCTGATGCTATGCGATGACCATCCGTCAGGAACGCAATACACTGAATGCCTGCCGAGTGACCACTATACTTGCTGACTTGTGAACCATTTTCTGCGTCCCAGATCGCGACATTCTTGGAAAATGAGACAATGTGCATGCCATCGGGAGAGTACTCGACAAAATCATTTTTGTCCTCTATGACCTGCAGAGCAGCTCCAGTTTGGACATTCCATAGCCGGAGAGTGCCATCCCGTGAACTAGAAACGAGCCGCTCTCCATCTGGAGAAAAGCTGATGGACTGACAGCTATGGGTGTGCCCCTGTAGTACGCGCACACATGCACCCCATGACTGCTCTCGTCCCTCCTTGACCTCGATGCCGGATCGTAGCCTCGGTCCATAGACCTGTGATAGTCGAGACTCAAGAGGCAGGAATGGTAAGACGTAGTGGTGCAACTGCAAACATCCCACACTGATTGTGGGGTAGAACTCGCGCACCATCCTCGCGCAGTCGCCGAGAAGGCTGTCAATCTCAGTCAACGGAGGCATGGCTTCCTATTCCCAACCAGCATTGTTTGTTAGCTGATCTCAGAAAAAAATCAAAGTTGTCTCACCTTGGCTATCCTTTGCGCCAACTGCAAAGCAGTAATCGCATCATCCAAGATGCCCAACAAACTCATCACCTCCAACCAATTCAGCAAGTGATTTGAACAAAAGCTAAGCAGGAGTCCCAATATCGTATCGTGGATATTACTGCTTGATAGATGAGATGCCCAATACCGGCATGCGTATTGCATGTACGCAGGAATATGAGTCTCGATCCGTGTTGGTAGATCGTCGATCTCTCGATTGCAGATCGATGGGTCACCTATTTTGCACATGTCAGGCAAGAGACTTTGCAGGACCTGCAAACAGCGCTCAGCAAGCGAGGTATGCCGAAGCTGCGAGTTGACGACAAAATTGGTATCATCGCATCGATCGCTGTCGATGAGGGAGTCGTGGAACGACGGATGGACCAGTCGAATCGGGCCACTTCCCACATCGGGTACGATCGCGATGGAATGCAAGTGGTGAAGCGTCGAGCGCACCATGCTCTCCTCCAGGTCAAGTAAACTTTCCAGACTCTCGGGATCGAGTGGATGAAAGAGTAGAACAATTGTCCCCAGAACGTTTTGAAGACTGTCCCGCTGTTCCTCGCTGATATCAGGGAACGCCTCGCGGAGCACTGTCAAGTACAGCCTATCAAGATGACGATAGGGAGAAGCCAAAGACTTGGAGATGTATGTCGTAGAGAGCATGATCCTGAGCTGTCGTTTCGGGTTACTGATATTGCAGTCTTCGATGAAATTCGCTGCGGTCGCTGCAAAGATAAATAGTCCTCCCGATTCCTCAACCAATCGAGCTATTTCTTCACTCGACGGCCAGTTTGTCAATCGAAACGACCGCGCGATACAGGAAAGCCTTTCCTGCAAATAGACACAAATGTCCTTCTGTGAGATATGCTGTGGTATGTTATGTAGAACTAGTGCATTTGTTTCTTTCATGAGACCTGTGCTGTATAACCCCCGCTCGACGTTTGCCACAGGTCGACTTGTGATGAGGAAACTGAGGGAAGGAAGGCGGCTAGCGAATTTGGACAGAGCTGACAAGATCGTCGACGTCGCGTCCTCATCCTTACATTCGTCAAGAGCATCGATGACGATAAGACATTGCCGAAATTCCTGGTTGGCTGTCACAGCCTTCAACGGCCCTACGATGAGCTTTTCAAGTTGCATCGATGGAAATGCAGACTGAAGGTCAGCATCACTTCAGACACATGGTCTTGGAACATGGGATAGAACGAGCATAGCTGATATGCGATCGTGGGGAATATCAGGCCAACATTGCTGCAGTCAACGTCGTCTCTCGAGCAAAAGAAGGACGCACCGAGCTCCCCGGCTCCATCATAGTGTTGAGCGATTGTCTGAGCAATCGTTGATTTGCCGGTCCCTGCTACGCCATCCAGCCAGAAAATCCGACCTTGGGCATTGCCTTCAGTTTGCAAAGCCTCCCCTGTCCCGAGAGGTTCTCTCCTGAACCAATGATGAATAGTACCCAGGATCTCTGTCCTTGTACCCTCCGCGCATGTGACCCGTTTAGTATCTTGATGGAATTCTGCTGCACATGCATACCGAGGCATCGGTTTGACTTTTGCTGTGTTTCAATGAGATATACAATATCGCAAGCAATGTTTCATGTACCTGATGTGGAGGTCTAGTCCCATGATCAGTCATGTTGATAATGTTGCGAGTGAATACAAATGACGGACCTGTGCCACAACTCCTTCCAGTCTTCCCAAACCTCCATCCATTTCTGTTCGCATTTCCTGCAGCGCACACATTTAGGAAACGCATGAAGACGGTCACGTGATTCAACAGACCTGTGCCGCAACCTGTCCCATCCTGTCAAAACCACCATGCATTTCCATTCGCACTCCCTGCGCACACATTAGGGAACGAAATGGATGAGGACAACCATGTGATCCGACGGACCTCTACCATAACCTGCCCCATTCTACCAAAGTCATCATGCATTTCCATTCGCATTCCCTACGCACGCATTTAGAAAATGTATGAGGATGACTATGTGATCCGACGCACCTCAACTCTCTTCTCTGTCATCAACATGCTTTCCATCTGTAGCAGCACTCAAACATAGCTCAACCGTTAACGTCGACTGATGATTGCTTACTGAAAAGCTGTCGAAAAGCTGCTGCAACCTCTGCAGATAACCCGCTACTTTCACAGCATCATGGTTTGCCCCAAAAACACGAGCAGAAGACCCCCATAGTTTGATCTGCTGAAGCTTGCTCATCATCTCGATGATTGACCTACATGTCCCGCGCGAGCATTAGACTTCAGTATAAACACAGCATGGAAAAGAAAAGAAAAGGGAACCTAGCCAAATTATCTATATGCTGATGGAAGGCAGGCGGACATGGCTCAGCATCCTGGAGATGGCCTCCGAGCATGGCAACGAGTTGGGAGAATGACGACACCAACTCAGCGATGTCCTCTTCGTTCTGAGCAGCTTGCTGTCCGAGAGAACCAGCTACCACTGAGATACCGCAGGGTTAATGTTAAGAGGTGAAGGAACGCACGTTGATTTGTTCGAGTATGTTGAGGAGGCCACCAACAGGAGCCTGCAGAGGAGCTAATCCAGGGGATACGTGCTCCACAAATCGTAAGATTGGGACTAAAATGGGATGTTGACACTTTGTGGCACGACTCTGGAGCATCGTGGAGGATGAGGGTCTGGGATCAGAGGGGATTGAGGAGGACATGGTCGTAAAACTAGAGGGGACAAAGTTGCTAGCCGTGGTACAAGCTGGGGTACATTATTATCACTGGATCAAAGACGAAGCTATGCTGTGAGCGCCAAATGAATCCAATGATCACAGTGTGTTGATGGATGCACAGCCTGTAAATACAGAACGGGTTTCACACGAGTAATTGCGAGCGAGAGCGATGAAGATTGTGAATCGTTGTCTAGTCCACAATTGGACAACACCATCACATGAAGGATGAAGCTGGAAAGCACAAGGTTGCTGGCTACTGTGCAAAACATAGGTTTAAGGACGAACCTGTCACCTGCGCAGAATGAAGGCACGAGCACTCAAATGATCATCGCAACGTGTTGGTGGTGCTCATGTACATGAATTACTATTCACATACTCATCGCGAACATGGTGTAAGATCTGCAGGCAGGCTACTGACGATCTCGGCCGTACATTTAGGTTCCTTACTTACTTTACAGCCACGCACCGGAACAATCTGGCAGCGCGTAGTATGATACGACTATAACATACTATACTACGCCTACACGAACGCTGCCAAGGAGACAGAGCTCTGAGATGGAGCAATGTACATACGCAACTACTGTATTTAAGGAGCCAGGGGTGTCCCCCTCCTCTCCAGCTACTCTCCAGCCATCACGAGCACGAGCTACTTCCCAGCTACCATGAGCTACCAGTCGAGTCACACAGATTCTACGCTACACAGAGCCCACCGCTATCACAGTTTACGCAGCTTAATATCATCTTCATCTCCCCATTACGTGTTCTAGTCTAAGAGCCCGCTGCTCTGGTCATACACGTCTATCTAACCACCTCTATACCTTGAACTCGCACAGAAGCCAACATCCCTCCATACAATAGACAATATGACTGAAACATTGGATCCTAGGCGCCCTTCCTGGCACATCCATCAATATGTCCTTGCATCTTGCCAGTCTTGACTCCAAGCTGATGGCATCTGTTTAGGTGTGAATCTCTCAGGTTGTTATCGGGCACTTTCCCGTCCCGCAGGAGCGGGAGCAGTGAATGGGAAGATATCGCGCGTGGTGCGCTGCGGTGAGTGGTGCATCAAGCATCAGGTGAATATCTCCACACGAAAGAGATCACCAGTATTGGCTCCACACTACCAACACGAGGCCTGTCTGCTCACAGACTTGCATGGCACGGTATGGAAGAAGTCGTTACGAGCCGCATGGCATGACGAGCATTCCTGCCGAACAACGGCACATATTGTATACACGAGGGCTGTAGTCACTGGGTATAAGGGACCCTGGCCCGCCCGCCTGGACGGAACAGATATAGCATGCTACCGGCCACTCCTGCCGTAGAGCGGGCGTGCGTAAACGCATTTTCTTCACGGTAGCAGATTCCTTCTGTGCTCAATCTAGAGGGTGTAGTCCCCCTCCCTCACCCAGCACGAGGATGACTACCGTCAACTGTCGCGTCCTCACCGAAACAATAAGATAAGACAGGCCCATTTGTGAGGCTGTGGTGCTGTACATGTCTTCGAATCTAGGGTGTAGGGTCGAGGTACCGGCCGCATTTGTAGTACAGGACTAGGGTATTGCGTGGTGACGTGCAGAATGCGATCGTAGCCATACTGCGCATCAAATATTATGATCGGAAATTGTGGGGGAATTGCAGTGCGTCTGCGATGTATAATAATCCAATAAATAAAAAAGGGAGAGTTGAGCCGGTGTGAATATGGTAAGCTGGTCCGGTCGAATGACGACTCGAGCAGATTTTGATGGATACTCATCCCCTATACTATATTCTCGTTCTTGGTGATACAACTGTCTTACGCACAGAACGCTCAAAAAATAGTTAGTTTATGTAGTTCGGGACACTCCACTGCAAGTCTCCTGCAAATCTTCATGGCTCACAAAGTCGCCAAAGAAGTACTAGAAGGTCTAGGACAGCATGCAGAGAGCCTGTTTGGCTTCGATGCTGGTGCTCGAGATGATTGTGACTGTCATCCGAGCCGATACTCATCTCGCAACCCTGCCAGCCATAACAACCCACAAGACCACGCGGCGATGGAGGCCATAAGATGGTACACATGCTATTACAACCTGTCATGGTCGATACAAGTGAAGTCTACGACAAGACGCACCCACATACCTCTGACAAAATCACCTCCACTCTACACCGCAATGGAATCGCGATCCATTCGCTGCCGTTTGCGCTCCTGGTTTTCCATTATCAGTTTTTCAGCAACAGACAGCGACCCACCCTTCCTCTTCGTCCCGCTCGCCGTCGCAGACGAGAGTATCGGCATCCTCTTCAACGGGTTCGCTATCAGCTTGGCTGCATTAAAGCCGGCGCCGACGGCACTGCTGCTGGATGACGCAACCGTTGCAGGGACTCATGCTGCAGACTTTACAAAAAACGTCAGCACGACCTTCTCACCCTCGCCACGCTTCAGACCCTCTTCGGCGGGGGGCGATGCCGACTTTTTGCCTTCGCCCTCCAGCTCCGCTTCCTGTGCCGCGTGCTCGATCTACTCCTGAATGAGCATGCACTCGCCCGTCGTGCTCATGGTCGCCCACTCCTTCTTCAGTGACGCCTCCTACCTTGCAGGCGCCTTGGGGCTGTTGTCGATCCAGGCGATGAACCGGCCCTGCTCGGTCTCGTCGACGTGCGCGACACCCGTGCGGCCGAGATGCTTGGCGAACTCGGTGAGGGTGACCCAGCGCGTCGAGTTCATGTGCAGATGGTTCTTGTCCTGGATATACTCCTGGTACACGGTGTTTGCCCTGACGCGCTTGGTGCCGAAGCGGCGCGATAGGAGAGTGACGAACTTGGACTGGAACTGGGAGGAGAAGTCAGCGATGTGGCGGCCAGCGTTTTCGCCGACGACGAGCATCTGGCGAAGGTGGGACTCGGACGCGGCGTAGCATTTGAAGCCGTTCTCGTCGCGGCACCGCTTTTGGCACACCTGACAGTACCAGCGCAGCTGCTGCAGGCCCTTTGGCTTCATGTTTGCCAGATACTTGGGTGTCCCGACTGTGTGCCAGACAAAGCCAGGCGTGGCCATAGCAGAACGAGTCAATACGAGAACTTACCTTCGGCGCGAGACATCGGAGGCGTCCTGGCTGGCGCTGAGAGAGCGGCGGCGGGTCATCATTGAGAAGCTGCGTCTGGCAATACCGCAGGCGGCTAGCTCTCCGCGTTCCGACGGCGTACTGTGGGACCTCCACCGCTGATTTCAAAAGACAGCAGCGTGGTTGACGGGTACTGCTGCTCAGCGAAGACGGAGCCAGGCGTAGGATACAAGAGGGCGATTGATGCGTCTGGTTCGTTTTCAACAGTGTACAGCAGTGATGAAGAGAGTATGGATCGGGAGCGCAGCCGGTTGCTTACGGAGAGGATTCGCCGGGACCTCGCGAGTGGGCTGCAGCCGAGGGTGCGTGCAGAGCCAGAGCAGCGTCCAGCAGTAGAGCAGGTTTCCTCTCAGTCGCAGCAAAAGAGCAGGAAAACGCACACTGTTGTAACTTATTTCGTATCGTTATTTTTATGTGGTATTTGCAGTATTGATGTACGACACGAGGGTCATCATTATCTCTCTTGGCTGAAACGACACAACCCAGAAATCAATTGGGCCAAGCCAAGTCTGTCTTTTTCTCACTGTCAAAGTGGGAGGATGTTGTTACCCCATCAGAACAAGTATCAAACCAAAACTAAACCAACAGCAACAACCTTGACTCCTTGCTCAGCAAGGACAAGTACCACTAGATGACGAAGATGAACTCTTTACTGGAATTCCCAATGATGACTGCACCAGACATCTCAAGCCACTGGACTTGAGACACAAGCAAGACTGATATGTTGAACCATCCAGCTGATGCCTTGGTCATTCCATCCCATCGACCATCATCTGTTGCCATTGTGGCGAGCATGAAAAATACCACCATTCTTGTCGTCTTAAAAGCGGAAAGCTGTAGTCAAAAGGTAAGAATGCTGCCCTTTACTTCCATCTTGCCGTCCATACACCGATCACGTCACAAACTTTCGTCGACGGCATGGAGAGCCACCGACAGGTTTCAGTGCTCGGTCTCCTCCCAGCTGCACCCGGCCGTCTTCACGAGGTCGGCCTCCGTGATCTGCTTGCCACTCGTAAAGTACCCCGCCGCGATCTTCGCGTCAATCTCTACACAGGTATCAGATGCTCTGCGAAAGCACCTGCTCGTCAGTCACGCCGCTGCTCCGCCGCCACTCCACAACGCACCAGGAATGTCGTAACGCTTGAGAATCGGGATCCCAGACTGGATGATTACTTCGTATTTTCTGCAACACGTGTTCTGCGTGAGCTAGACAGCGGGAGCAGGCAGACGGTGAATAGACACGCACATATCGCTCATCGACACCAGGTTGTCGATCTTCTTGATGCCGAGCCAGTGCAGCACATCCGGCATCAGCGCCTGGAACCGCATGTCCTTGACGCTGGCGATGAGCTCTGCGGAGTCGCCCCCGCGCTTGCGCAGGTTGTATACGAGGTACCTGCGTGGGCAATTGCGCGTCAATGCGGACCAAAAGGCAAAAGAAACATTATGCACTTTGTCACCTCTCCAAGTGCACGGCCTGTCTTGCGGAAGTACACGACAACACCAACGCCACCCTTCTGACCGGTGCGGATGCACTCTTCGATGGCGTACGTTAGGTACGGTTTGCACGTGCAGATGTCTGAACCGTTGCTTGTGTGAAGAAATAAACACGATGCCAGAAACGGCAAGCTTAGCACGTGCACTCATCGTGGACGTGTAACGTCAGGACCTTGCTCTCGTCTGACATGTCTGCCACGTTTCCGACTGGTATATATCATGAATATCAGCCACTTCATAGAACCACCGATGACAAACCAGCGACACACAGATATAGGCTGTGAGGTTCCCGATGGGGGTAGGACGACTCTAATGTCGAGACGGGTGATCAGCTCCGGGTACATTCCTCCCGTATCTTCGAACAGCGCGCGGCGCAGCAAGCTTTCGGAGCTGACAGCGAACATCAGCACAAGCTTCTTGACGTAACAACAGGACCTGACATTCCAAAGCACTCCGCAATGCCAGGCGGCCACTACACGGGCTCGACCGCGGCCTTGCTGATGTTGATCTCCACACCCGGGTCCGCGGGGTACTCTTGAGCACGATCTTCCCATCGACGGTGACGTCACCCCGGCGAGCGGTCTCATCTATCTCAGAGAGTTTCATGTGAGCCCTGGTCACGGCAATGCTTGGGCGGACGTCAAGCCCCGCGTCCGTTTTTGCACGGAAGACCTGTGGCGTGAGGTGGCCCCACGGGTCGAATGAGACGATCTTGTGTGGGTCAAACCAGGACGGCTGTGGCGGAATCAGCACAGGGGGCTCAGTGCGCGCGTAGTTGGGCTTGTGCGTCGGGATCAGCGTGCCCATCCCGATGGCCAGCGCGCGATATATGGAATACGAGCCCGAGTGGGCCCCGATGGCGTTGCGGGGCTTCAAAGAGGAGGGGAGGCGGGACGGAATGACAGGGCCTCGTTCCGTGGGATCCGATGCACCCCATTTGAGAGGATGAGGCTTCACGCCATGTTGATCAGGATAAGCTGCAGAAGAGCCAGATGAGCGTCATGTAACACGACCAAAATGAGATCTAATGATAATGATAATGATAATGATAATGATATATATTCGGCCCGGAGACACATTGTGTCAGTATAATATGCTGTCTTCACTCATCGATCATACCACAAGCGATACGTTACACCGCCCGCGCCACAGATGGCGAGGAAATATCCTCCCATGTCATACAACTCATAAGCAGGAAACCGGGGCTACCCTATGTGCTCCGTGATCTGATACGATGCGGTGTGATGGATGCAGACAACCGCGAAAGCCTCCGCGTATACATCGAGGAGAACTCACTCGTAAGCATGACTCGGGACGGGTACAACAGCTTCTCGCGCTCCCTGCCCGTTAACACACGGCCTGATGCAGCAACGGCCATCGCAGTGGCCGACGCTGCAGCCACCGACGCAAGCGGAACATTTGTAGCCTGGGCGTCAGCAGGCAGTGGTGTGCTCGTCGCTGCCGCGGGCGTCGAGGGAGTCGATGTGGGACTCGTCAGTGCATCCAGCTGATTTCGATAGCGAACGGACGACCGACCTTTGCCTGAAGAGCCTGGTGGGAGACTTGGAGTGCTTTGAGCTTTGAGAGGATCTGAGTGAGAACGGCGTTGTCGACTGACATAAAGAGCTTTGAGGCACCGGCCGCGAGCGACGACCTGGGACTTGGCGCTGCCGACACGTGCGCCGCCGAGGCACGCTGTTGAGAACCAAGTCACGCTTAGCTTACAACTTGTTCTCTGCCTTCTAGACATTGTGAGTGACCGTACAATCTCTACTAGGAAATGATAGACTATCACGATGTGACTGATGAGTTGAACCATCCAGCTGACGCCTCGGTCGTTCCGTCCCGTCGACCTTAATCTGTCGCCGTTGAAAGACGCCGCTATTCTCGTCGTCTTAAAAGCGGAAAGCTGTAATCAAAAGGTAAGAACGCTACCCTTTACTTTCATCTTGCCGTCTGCACACCTATCATGTCAGGAACCTACGTCCAACGCCCTTTTGCGACTGCTCCACTTGGGGACACACCTGTGAAAAGCTCCGTCTCCATGTCGGCTCAGCCTCAGAAAGAAATGGCACAAGATATGGCCAGCAAAGTGTGGCGGGAACTTCGAGGACACTTCCGATTCGCTGATACCAACACTTTTCTGGAGGAGATCCTACCAGTCGAAAGCGACTATATCGAGGTGATATACAACCAGATCGTCGCAAGGGGCAAGTACAGGAGCAACAAGACAGGCAAGTACAAGGGCAACAAGGAGGGGCGCAAGGGAGTATGGTGGAATGCCCCCAAGAAGAAGAAAGAAAGTGGTCTTTATGCACCGTTTGTGGACGCTGCCAACGCTATCACCGAAGTCTGCAACATGGAGAACATGCCTTGGACTTCCCATATCAGCTGCACGTGGCTTAATGCGAGCGGTACGCCTCCCAAATCACTTCATGAAGATACGTCAGCCATTCGTCCCGACCTCGTATGCACCCTGAGGGATGCCGCTCACGATGACAACGCTAGCTCGGTGGTAAATTTCCAGCTTGATCCTCCCCCTGCTGTTGCTAAGCTAGCTATCGTCATTTCTTCAGACATGGTGGCACCGAGTGAACACACTTGTCGAAGTCAAATCTGAGAACACGCAGAAAGATTTTTCTGACGCCTTCCATCAGTTGCTCAACTACATGCGACAGATGCTCAAAGAACAGATCAATCGCCGTTTCACCCTTGGCTTGGCGTTTTGTGGAACAGACATGTCTGTGTTGCTCTGCGATAGATCTGGACTGCTCGGGACGTTCAAGCCATTCAATATACATCAGGTAGGCATGCAACCTCACAGGATGTCCATGTGCTGAAATGGTCTTCACAGCACCCGAAAAAATTCATCAGAATCATCGCGAGTCTCTCACTCCTCAACCCAGAACTCATCGGATGGGATCCAACGATGCGGCTGTACCGACCGGACCTCGAGCCATCTATCATTCTCCCTTACTATTACGAGTTCGACGCTGGCGACCACATGGTTCCGCTGTATAATATGCAATGGGTGATCGAATTACCCAGTCCTGACGGCAAATCACGCGAGCTGTTCCTCACGCTTCGTGCTCTGAGTTTGATGAGGGCGGATGTTATGTGTGGCAGGGCCACGATTGTTTGGACAGCCGTCAGATTCCACGAAGGCAAACCGGACTACTCTAAGGTGAGCATTGATCGATCATCTTTAATTGCTGCGTTGTTCGATTACTGACATCCTTATTTCGCAGATATATGTTCTCAAGCAATGTTGGCGTCCTGTCGCATCGTCTTTAGAGGGAGAGTTCTACCATCAGGGACAAGACGCATCGTTTGTCGGAAAACTTTACTCGTTTGAGGAGGTGAAGGTTGGTGGGAACATTGACAATACACTGTTGTCCATCCGTCGCGGGGTCCAGCCCATAGAGACAGCGCAGGATTCTGGTATCAAGGGCAATCCTAAGAAAAGGCTTCGTGACGAGACGACAGAGGCCCACCTCCACAACAATTCTGTGGACGATGACCCCATCATAGCAGAGGGTGGTTCGGAAACTCCGATTGCACGAGCTCTAACCAGATTGGTGATGGAGCCCTATGGGTGGCCAATTAAGTTCTTCAAGAGCATCCCAGAGCTTCTACGTGTGCTGAAGCATGCAGTCACAGGTCAGTTACTTGTCGATCTTCCCTACACTCTCCAGCTTATGTCCTGTATGGAAGGCCATCGTGACTTGTACCATCTAGGGGTTCTCCATCGAGACATCAGTGTTGGCAACATCATAATTTGTCCTGATGGGGGCCATGTTAGGAAGACGACGGGTTGCCTTATTGATCTGGACTATGCAAAGCGGACGGACTCTTATGTTTCGCAACAGGACCATGATACCCAGGTGGATGCACATGCTCTTAATTCGCTCAAGTTTCATTTTTCGGGTTACAACATAAAGATCGACGAGGCCGTTCTCCGTTGGTTGCTAATTTGTCATAAGAAGTATGAACTCGTTGTTGGTTACATCCGAGATACCATGGAAATCAAGCCGTTGCAGGAGCCTCATACTGTAAGTTGAAATTAGTGTTGTTCACTGCTTAAGTCTCACCAATGTTTTGTCTAGCTTACTTTTGAAGACTTGAACTTAAACCCTCAGGTACACTTATACTCATAATCCATGGAGTTCATCGATGACCAACCTGATTTGTCGATCTATAGGTACGACGCCCAGACTTTAGCAAGCATGAACCAAAGGGATTTCATCGCACCGTGGGTGTATACTATATCTGAAAGCAGAGCAGAACTCATGAGACTACAGGGGACTCTGCCATTCATGAGTTATGAGGTGCTCACTGGAGAACCCGTGATAGGCGAAGGCATACCAATATTTCATGATAGCATTCATGACATGGAGTCGTTCTTTTGGGTGATCGTGTACCTGTGCATGACCCGAAAGGGACCTGGAGGTGCTCGCCGTGACGAACTTTGCACCAAAACGGATAGTTCGGGCAAACCTCCACTGCTACACTACAGCGTGTATGGTCTATTTGACTCTAGCGACCCAGATTATCTCGCCAAAAACAAGCATCACCTCTTTGTCAACCCCCAGAAGATGGAGAAATACACGATCGACCAGTTTCACCCATATTTCGACTCTTTAAAAACGATGATCCTGACCTGGTTCCGCACCCTCTTCGTGGCATACAAATTCCGTGAATACGACACAATCCACGATTCGATCATCAGTCTCATCGACGAGACAATCCGCAGCGTGCGAAAGCAGAAGAATAAAGCAAACCCTGCAATCGAGGAAATGACAAAGTCAGAAGTCAAACGGCGCAGAAGGGACCTTAAAGCTCTCAGGTCGATAGCTCGAAAAACCGACGGTCTCGAGATTACACAGGGTTCAGAGCCATCTTCTTCAAACTGGAATATATCGCCGCAGAAAGTACTGCTGAAGGGCGCGAAGGATTTCAAGCAATTCGAGCAGACGAAGACTTCTGGTCGAACCGATCCACCTTCCCCAACGCCCAAGCCCAAGAAGGTGCGCATAAACTAACCGGAGATATTCTGTGAGTCGAGACGAGGGTTGGTTAGGAATGGTCTAGACTTTATAATTATCCAGCTCTGTTCCTGCTACCTAAAGCTAGTAGACTTGTATTCTTTACTCCTTCTCATGCAGACACGTCCAGTATCAATGAGATCTATGTTTTTCCTGTTGCTATCAACTTCCGAACACTCCGCAGTCATTGTATGTGAAGTACGGCTACTTGGGGGCTGTGTGGACACCTGTGCCGAGCTAGTTGGTCAGTCAGTGGACACCGAAGCCATGTGCTCTGAGTGCTTAAGCCAGTTGCAGAAAGGTGCTGCGTATGGGGAAGGTGCTAGATCGACGCAAATGTCATTGAACATGCAGACTACCGACGTGATGAGGTCAAGCATCGTGGCTGGTTGTTGGGATCATGTCCGTGCTGCGGATGGGTGGAGCCCAAGCGCAGCCCAGGAATCAGACAAAGCTCAGGCTGAGATATGAGCAGGATGGTGGGCTGTGCCTTCGCCAAGGGGCATTATTGATGCTAGTGATTTTCTTTGAAGCCATCACGTACGTGTAGTCAAGGGCCATTACCAGGAATAAGGCCGGGCACCGGCAAGCGGCCGCTACCGCTGTAGGTATTGTGATGAGTAACGGGTCTACTCTCCTTCACAGACCTCATACTAGGGAATAGATTGATGTGACAGCATCATCGTGCCACTTGCAACTGATCTTCCTCTCACCCAGAGTGAGAGTCTCTGTCGTATTGTTGTCAAGGTCGAGCACGGCAATGCCTGGCCCAAGTGAAGCTGCAGTTGCAGATATGCATATAAAGATAGATTAAGCTGGATGATAACATGCTGAGATTCTGAGCCAAGTGTTGTAACTGAGAGAAACCAGCAGGCTAGGGTATCTGCCTCCTGAAAGAACAACTCAGCCTCAAGAACACTAACAGAGACTATATTGACCCACCTAAAGGCGCAACTAAATGAGTAAAACAACCACCATAACTGAATACCTCGGCCTCAATGAGGCAGGTACCCCAAAATACATAGGAGATGGACAGCAAACACAAACAAAGCTATGACGAACATAGAAAAAACATATGTCACAACGTTTTCGAATGCTGGAACCAGGTCAGCAACTTGCCGACCTATCTGATACAGAATGTGAGTGTGGGCACAGTACGCGTGCCGTTTGCAACTACAACACCAAGTACAACGGAATTCGACGGAGAACAAGCTGCAATCTCATCACGCTGTCTGGCATCTGTTGCCACCACAGGTTGGACATAGGCGATTCATTATTCCTGCTGTCACGGTCAAAATCCTGCTCATCTATGCCTGATCATACCCACTGTACGGAATGTAAATGTCTTCCGTGCGAGTTCAAGGTGTAAGGTGGTTTGATAGACGTGTATGACCAGAGCAGCGGACTCTTAGGCTAGAACATGTAATAGAATGGATGAAGATGATATTGAGAATGAAACTGAGATAGCGGTGGGCTCGGCGTAGCGTAGAATCTGCGTGATTCAACTGATGGCTCGTGGTAACTGGAAGGTAGCTCGTACTCGTAATGGCTGGAAAGTAGCTGGAGAGGAGGGGCGCACCCCCGACTCCTTAAATACGGTAGTCTCGTATGTACGTTGCTCCGTCTCCTTGGCAGCGTTCGCGTAGCGTAGTTTTAGTGCGTTATAGACGTATCGTACTACGCGCTGCCAGGTCGTTCTGGCGCGCGGCTGCTAAGTAAGTAGGTAACCTAGATTTGTGTGTCCAAAATCGTCAGTAGCCTGCTTGCAGGTCTTACACCACCACCATATCTACGCACTCACCGGTGTCATTGAACGATCTCGACGTTGCCTCACCGGCATT
>QLPN01003426.1:0-14205 GCA_003314395.1 Albatrellus ellisii
TGGGTAGTGATGACCTGTATAATATTGACGTCATAGAGGTTGAGCCCATTGAGGGCATGAAAGGTTCAGTGATATTGATTGGCGAGGTTGGTGTTTTGATGAATGTGACGGTCATGAGCAGGTAGAGCAGGAGGAGGGGTGATGATGAGGGGTGAAGGGAACATGTCACTATGATGTAATGAGTTAGGAGAGGAGGAGGGAGAATGATGATGATGAAGAATAGGAGAGTTTTGTGCAGATTCAGGATAAATGGGGGATTGGTTATGGAATATTTGTGTGATATGAATAGGTAGATCAGCAAAAGGGTCTGGTGTGGGGGAGTGATGAAAAGGGGAACTAGGGATAATAGGGGAAACAGAGCGAGTGGAGGCTTTGGTGAGAGGAGAGGACATGATTTAGATGGAGGTGGTGCCTTCGATGAGATGAGATAATTGTATCGTATACCAAGCAAAAAGGGAAGCGACGATGAAGATATAAAGGATGAGAAGGATGTCAATCACAAAAGTCATGAAGAGGATGGGGTCTTTACGGTCTCCTCTCAAGTCCTTTTAAGGGGAGTGAGAGAGGGTGGGAGTCGGATTGTGAAGGGTTGAGGGGCGGATGGATGATGTAAATGAAATGATTTTATGAGTTCCAAAGTGTGTTTCATATCCTGGCATGAGAGCCATTCATCTTTGGTTGAAGGATATCCCTTCCGATGCACCAGATATTGAAGGTGACCTCGGTGCCATTGTGATTGGAGGATATTTTCGACTTCAGTGTGTTCCTCTCCTTTGACAAGATCTGGAGGGGGTGGCATGTGATGCAGTCCATATACCGTTGTTTCAGTATATGGGTGAAGGAGAGAAGCATGGAAGACAGGATGTATCTTCCAATGAGCAGGTAATGATAAGTGATACATCACAGGATTGATAATGGTGCTGATGGGGAAGGGGCCATATCATTTTGGGGCAAGTTTCATAGAGGGGAAGGCAGAGGAGAGGTGGGTCACATCTAACCATACATGATCACTGATTTGATATGATGGGAGTTGGTTGGTAGATTTCCAAGTTCGATGAGCTATTGATTGTGCTGTGGCTAATTCCTTTTGGATAGTCTGCAATAAAACTAATCGTTCAGAAATCGATGGTAAAGTAGATGTAATGGGAATAGTGGGTTGGATATGTGGGTGATATCCCATAAGAAGAAAGAAAGGGGAATACTTTAAGGTAGCATGAGTATGAGAATTATGTGCAAATTCTGCTGTTGTAAGAAGGGTAGACCAATCATCTTGTCTTGCTGTGCAAAACATACGTAGATATTGTTCTAGTTCTTGATTCATTCGTTCTGTTCGTCCGTTGGTTTGGGGGTGGTAAGCAGTGGACATTGCTTGTGTGATGGATAACTTTCGACATAATTCTTTGGTGAATTTTGCAGTGAATTGAGATCCTCGATCTGAAATGATACAATGAGGAAGTCCAAATCTTTTCCAAACATAATCTTTGTAAAGATCAGTGGTTTGAGCAGCGGATATAGAAGAGTGACATGGAGCAATTACAGTCATCTTGGTTACATCATGATCCATAAATACCACTATGGCATCATAGCCATGTGATAAGGGAAGCTGTGTGATGAAATCCATGGAAACCATGGAAAAGGGTTCAGCCATTGGTTCTGGTTTGATGGGAAAGAGGGGAATTGGGGTTTTGTTTGGTAGGTTTTTGTATCCTTAACAAATAGGACATCCATCAACAAAATCAAAGATATACTTCCTCATCTTCGGCCACCAAAAGGTGCATTGTACTAAGTCTAGTGTCTTGAGTCATCCGGGATGTCCAGCTGTAGGGGTAACATGTAAACTTTGGGCAATGTCTCATCTTAGTACGTCGTCTTTTGGGACATAAAGACATCCGGAGTAATAAATTACCCCCTGTTCAATTGTCCAATGTTGTAGAAGTTGAGTTTTTGCTGGGCTAGAAGTGTTAGCTTGGAGGAGACGTGATATGTCTAATACTTCTTCATCCCAATTTGTGCAAGTTTGAATGCGTGGGAAAAATGCATTGTTGAGAATGGTAGTAGAAATAGGGCGGATAAACAAAGATGAGTCTAGGATGATTTGATCTTCATTATCCTGACTACTGTCATCATGATCTGGTCTTCGCAATAAAGCATCAGGTCAACTGGCTTTCGAACCCGCAACGTGTTTGATCTGAAAATCAAAACGAGTTAGATATAAGGCCCATCTAGCTTGTTGTTGTGATAGTTTTTGAGCATCTCTGAATACTTCGAGATTTTTATGATCAGAGAGAATAGTAATATGATGAGGAGTGCCTTCAAGGTATTGTCACCATTCTTCAAGTGACTTGATAATAGCCAGTAGTTCTCTGTCATAGATGTCATAGTTATGTTCAGCTTCTGAAAAGGATTTGGACATGAATGCCACAGGATGCCATAAACCATCCTCTCCTTTTTGAGATAAAATGGCTCCACAAGCATGTTTTGATGCATCACATTCCAATTGGAATGGTTTGGTTACATCAGGAGAGATAAGGACAGGAGAGGAAAGAAATTTGGTTTTTAAGAGATCGAATGCGTTTTGTTGCAGTTGATCCCAATGCCAAGGGACGTCCTTTTTTGTCAGGTCATGTAATGGTCGGGTGAGATGTGAAAAATTATGGATAAAGCATCGATAGAACCCTGCAAATCCTAAGAAGGTGTGTACTTCTTTTAGTTTTGAGGAAATAGGCCAGTTTTGAATCCCTTGTAATTTGACTGGATCCATGGTGGTTTGGCCTGCTGAAATGGTGAGTCCTAGATACTCAACTTGTTCTTTTTCAAATTTGCATTTCTCCAGTTTGAGGTAGAGAGAATGATCTGCGAGTCTTTGTAGAACAAGTTCAGTTAATTGATGGTGTTCTTCTATTGTTGCTGTGGCGATTAGGATATCATCCATATAAATGAAAACCTTTCCTGTGTCCAGAAGGTTGCAGAATACAGAATTCATCATAGTTTGGAAAGTTGCCAGGGAGTTCATGAGACCGAAAAACATTACTAGAGGTTTGAACATTCCTCTATTGGTTTTGAAGGCAGCCTTCCATTCATCTCCCTTTTTGATTTGGATGTTGTTGTATCCCCACCTGACATCAAATTTGGTAAAATATTTAGCCTGTTTCAGCTTGTCAACAATGTCAGCGATCAATGGAAGAGGATATTGGTTCTTGACTGTAAGACTATTTAGTTGCCGATAGTCTTGTACCGGTCATAATTTACCATCCTTTTTCTTGATAAAGAAGAATGGTGATGCAAAAGGAGATTTTGAATCTCGGATATAACCCCTGGCTGTCATATCTTTGATGAATTCATTGAGTGCAATCTGTTCTGTGGGATTCAAAGGGTAGATTTTGCAGTTGTTTTCTGGAATAGCATCTGGTTTAAGATCAATAGCATGATCCCAATTGAGTAAAGGAGGAAGGGAATGAGAGGCTTCTTCTGAAAATACTTTATGAAATCTTTTATAATGATCTGGTATTATTGTTACTTTGGGGGTAGTAGCAGCCGCCAATTCTGTAGCTTGAGTTGTGCGTCTAACCCATTCTTCATCTGGTATTCCCATAAAGACTTCATCTCCCTTTTCTAGTGGTAAGCTGGCATTGAATTTGATTTTCCGAATGGAAAATGATCTTCTTGATCCAGCTTGACAAATAGCTTTTTGACATTGTGTGAACGAGAGTTTTGAAGTAATCCAATTGATGTTGGGGTTATGTTTTTGAAGCCAGGGATGTCCTAAAATGATATTATCTAATCCAAGGTCAATAATGAAGAATTTTACTTCTTCTTCATGATTTTGGATTTTCATTTTAAGGATAGCTTCATGTGTAACACATCCCAATTTGTTTTTGGAGTTATCTGCATTGTGAACTATTCAGGGATGTGATAAGGGATATGTGGGGATCTTGAGTTTGGTGATGAGTCAATGATGTATGAAATTATTGGTGGCTCCACTGTCGACTAGGGCTTTTTGTTTTTTGAGTCTATGACTTCCTAGATGATTACTGATCTGTGCTTCAAGATAGAGTGCATGAATTGATGTTACAGAGTGTAGTAGATCATCAGGATAAAGTATAGTGGTTTGAAGACGCGTAGAATTCTTCAAACCCTTCAAAAATCCTCTGACATGACGGATAATGCTGCCCTTCCTTCTTGCGGTAATGTGCATATAGTTTTGTAAACCCTCCTGACTGTGGCTTCATCATAGGTAGGAGGTACTGCCTGTTCTTCTTCCTCTTCTTCGTCAATAACATTTGAAACATGAGCGTGCGCTTGGTTAGCAATTGGAGGGGGAACATAAGGAGTATTTGGATAGGGAATGGAAGATGGGAGAGTAGATGAAGATACTTCTTCTGTAATTTGAATATGTGGGTTGTTTATCTTCATTGGGCATTGATTGGCCATATGGCCAGCTTGTCGACAGGTGAAGCACTTTCCTTCTCTTCTCAGCTTCTCTCTCTCTGCATCTGTCAATTTCTTCAGCATGGGACGTGATCCCAGTATTTGTCGACATCAGTCGACATCCATAGCATTGGGGTCTAGTTGGGGATGACTGGTGCTAAAAGAGGAAAAGGGCGTATGAGTTTTCTTCTGCTATTTTCATGTGTGCCATTGAGTATCCATAATTGTGGCCCTCTCCATCCATTCGGTAAACATTTTGGGTACTTCAGAGTTGTAAATTCTGTCGGCGAGACCAGAGTTGAGACCTTGTTCATAGTAATCAAGTTTAGTTCAGTCATCTGGAATAGTGGCTTCATGAACCAAAGCTAGGAATGCAGAATTGTATTCTTCTATGGTTTGAGTTCCTTGTTTGAGTTGACGAAGTGCTAAGTATGCTTGCCATACTTTATGAGGATCTTCAAACTCGGCCTTTAAACTTTTGACAAAGTCAGCATACAATGGGTAAGTGGTTCCCATTAAATTTTCCATGGTATACCGGTCATTGTATGCTTGGGCTGTGCCTTTCGTCATGAAGGACAAGACAAATAGGATCTTCTGCACATCGGAGGCATGCAGGTCTGTGTAAGCAACAAGATATTTTGTACAGGATAAAAAGAAACTTTGAAAGTTCTTTTTGTTTCCGTTGAATTCAGAGGGTTTATTGATTTTTAGAAACTGTGTTTTGGTGGTGGTAGAAGTCATGACGACGTCTTTGTAGATAGGTTCCAGCCATGGGAAAAGCTCCAGAGGGGCAGAGAAGGGGATAGGTTCAAGGGGTGTGGTAGCCGTACTAGGGGTAGTCAAAATACCTTCTAGCAGTGGGACGTCTGTGCGGGTGTTGGTTATTGGGTCAAAAATATATGATCGTACAGATGGGGCAGAGATGTCTTGGCTGTAAAAGCCCAAGGTGTCAATGTGTTGTTGTGTATCTGTAATTCTCCAGATATTGTTGCCTAGGTATTCAACTGGTTGGTTTCCATAGATGAAGGTGTCTCATCGTTTGTGAAACCGAAACCCTTGGGGTAACGAGGTGGGAGGGGAGGGAGCCAGGGTTGGTTCAAGTTGGAGTGAGAGATTTTGACCTAATGTTAGGGTTTAGCATACGTGAGTAGCCAAACACCTATGATCAGGGTTTACAGGGATCTCCGAGACAAACACAAGAGCAATACTACGATTGCAACAAGCTAACAAATGACAAGATATACAAAAGGAGGTCAAGATGCCTTTGTATGACGTATAGTGAGTCTGCTTTATAGTATTCATATCTGCTGTGGTTTGATAATCATGAAACAAAGATAGACATAATGAGGGGGGTTACGGCCCCTTGATCACTCCACTGCTGTGCTTGTGTGGAGTGGAATGATGAAGAATACAGAAGAATGAAAGAAAATAAGAGTGTGTTGTTATGTGCTGTGCCAGGCTGAAGGGGAAAAGTAACCACAACCACAGCAATTGCTGGAGGGTGCGAGCCATAAGGTTCCCTAGACACCAAAGTAGAGAGGATTAGTAGTTAAGGGTGATAAGCATGATAGTGCGACTTGACTAGAGCTACTAGGGGAACATGACTTGGGTAATAAACTGGTGATATGATGCAATAAGATGGATGCAAAATGACACAATAGAGAGCACGATAGAGAATCCAATGTAGTGGAGACAAAACATGATGCAGTAGAGAACGCAACACAGTGCAACGCAATGGAGAACTGCTAAGAGCGGCCTATTGGACGGTCTTAGGGAAGATCTATAATATTACTCCTGGTAACCAAAGTTTGAATGTTGGCTTGATGAATGTAATAGAGATTCCGGATGACGATGAAGAGTGGGATTAACGAGATAGTTACGAGGATGATTCCACCGATAACGATACGAGGATCCAGATTGACTTAGTGTAAGATGTCTTAATAGCTTTTTAGAGTTCTTAGACTTAGTTAAGAAAGAGTGAAGTGAGTGATTTAACGAGCTTAAGTCAAGCGCAGTGTAAGGAAGATCCCTAGATTGCGAAGTTGACAAGACTGGGGTTTAAGACCGCCAGTTTGTCAACTATTTATACAAGACTAGCGATCTAACTATAGTACAGTTACGCAGTAAAGCGCAGTAAGGCGCAGTAAGGCGCAGTAAGTAAACGACTATGCGCAGTAAAGCGCAGTAAGTAACTGTTCATGTGATATGAGTGGCTCAGCCACAAGCGCGAAATGAACTGAGGAAAAATAAAGGTAAATAAGAATGAGAAAAGAGAGTCCTTGCTAATTGTATAGTAATAGTCCTTAGCAAGTAAATGTTATAATAAATAAAAGAAAGATAAAGGAAAAGGATAAGTCTAATATAGTACCTGGAGCTATGCTCACACTTAAGTATGTAAATACTTAAGTACTATAAAAGATAAAAGAAAATGATAAGTCCTTACTAAGTAAAGTGGAGCTAAGCTCACACTTGTAGTAATAATACTACACTTTACTTGTAAGTAAGAAAAATAAAAAAAGAAAAAGAGAAAGAAATGAAACCTTTACGAGGTGCCAAAGCAAGTGCCTCATAACAAGAACACAATGGAGAACGCAATGATAAACGTGACTTACAGGGAATGTGCACTTTTCTCAATAATAAGACACGTGGAGGGAAGGTTGATACTTGCTTTTTGATTATCGACTCAGACAGGAGAAGAAGTCGAATCGAGGGCAGGGGAAATCTGGTCATTTCAACAGATGATGCGCTATCTAAATACAAGCCTAGCTCCAAGACTGGAGCACAACAAAACACAGCAGAAAATTTACAGTGTAGGGTTGATCATAGGGATATTTGAAATGAAGTGGAGTCTGTATGTGAGCGAATAGAGTATCATACTATAGCAGATGAGCAAAAGAGGAATAGTGCCAATTGCACCAAATGCTGACTTCACGACTCATGCCTCCATGGTTACTTTGGTGGGTCTAGACCATGCCTTGGCCTATTTGTCCTATCCCTCATTGGCTGACCTGGTATTGTTTTCTGACACCTGCATGAATGCACGATTATAGCAACTGTGGATGATTTTTGCGTGTGGTGCATTAATGTTGCTGTGTTCGCCTGATGTCACTGATGGTCATTTTCTGGCATTATGTGCATGTGATGCTCATCAGTGTGCCTTTGATTCCTGACAGGCTCACAGGGAGTGGCTCAAAGAGTGGGGACTCACAAAAAGTGCGGGCTCACGAAGACTCAGTAGGCCAACTGCATGAGAAACTAGGCTCTACTAAAATCATGGGAAAACATACAACAACTATAAAACTAGTGATGTGGTGCATAAACACCTGCTGTTGTAAACATCTGCTTACACCAATGACACTTTCATTCAATTAATGATTCATGTATACCACCTATAACAAAGCGTCGGTCTAAATCTTATAGTCACCTTAATCAAGGATTATCCTCCTTGTTTGTCACCCAGCTATTGGAGCAATGTCTCTCTAACATTGTAAGACCTGCAATTGTTACGAGGCACTTGCTTTGGCACCTCGTAACGGTTTTTTTTTCTTTTTTCTTTCTTTTTTACTTACAAGTAAAGTGTAGTATTATTACTACAAGTGTGAGCTTAGCTCCACTTTACTTAGTAAAGGACTTATCTTTTAGTTTCTCTTTTTATAGTACTTAAGTATTTACATACTTAAGTGTGAGCATAGCTCCAGGTACTATATTAAGACTTATCTTTTTCTCTTTTATCTTCTTTATTTATTATAACATTTACTTGCTAAGGACTATTACTATACAATTAGCAAGGACTCCCTTTTCTCGCTCTTATTTACCTATATTTACATCTGGTTCATTTCGTGCTTGTGGCTGAGCCACTTATATCATATGGATGCGTACTATACTGCGCTTTACTGCGCATTTTCGTTTACTTACTGCGCTTTACTGCGTAACTGTACTATAGTTAGATCGCTAGTTTTGTATAAATAGTTGACAAACTGGCGGTCTTAAACCCCAGTCTTGTCAACTTCGCAATCTAGGGATTCTCCTTCACTGCGCTTGCACTAAGCTCATTATAACCTCGCTTCCCTCCCAGAACTAAGTCTAAGAACTCTAAACTCACTAAGACATCTTATGCTAAAAGTCAAACTGGATTCTCGTATCGTTATTGGTGGAATCATCTTCATAACTATATCATTGATCCCACTCTTCATCGTCATCTGGAACCTCTATTACGTTCATCAAGCCAATATCCAAACCTTGGTTACCAGGAGTAACATTATAGACATTCCCTTAGACCGTCCAATAGGCCGCTCTTAGCAGCAATCAGGCTGCCGATGAGTGCTGCACAAGCACGAGCTGCAACCACCTAGCAGCGACCATCTACATATGCACTTACTTAGTCTCTTTCTATATATATCTGCATGGTGACCATAACCGCCCCTACACTACTGCCTAATGGACATGGGCCCTTACTATACACTCCGCCCACTACCCTCCACTAGGCTCTGGCCTGGAGCTGAGATGGCATACATACTGGATACCATACGTTACATAAAAGAGGACAGGGTGTGCCCCTCCCAGCAGCAGATTCCCCACGAACAACACAGTACCAGCAGACAGCAGCCATTTCCATCTTACTACTCTAAATCACACCTTTCCTCTCTCATGCTCGACAAATGAAGCAAGCTGCTTCACGTTGAACCAGAGCCACACACAGCATATACTAATTGTTGATCGGGACCTAGAACTCGCAGCAGAGCAACTAGCTTCCATACAACATATAAACACCTGTTGTGTCCCAGCACAAAAGTACAGCTCAGTCTCAAGAATGGAATACAGAGAATATACTTAAAACCTAGCACAAAAGACTATTGTACTATCCATAAAGTGGTAATGCATAAAGGCAGAAAATAAGCCTCTCACCTCAGCCTCAAGAATAGAACACAGAGACTGAGGGAAAAAACCACAAAAATGTACAGTGAGGTTCTGCATATTCATGGATGGCCTAAGCTGTACAGTATTATTAAGATGGAAGCAAAAATGAAATATATATAAGCATTCGAGAAGTATGAGCAGGAAGGGTCGTGTGGTGCACAATTGCTGGGCTTTCCATAACGGAACGTGTATGCGCTGGTTTGCATTCCCAACACTGGTGCCATTTCTGCATATATGACCAAGAATCCAAGAGTTGTGGCTTTTCCTTCCATATCTTGTTTCCAATGGGCACTGTTTGTTGATTGATCTTACAGAGAAATCGAGATGTCTCACCTGGAGTTTCTTGAATATGTATCTCACCACATTCAGTTTATATGGCAAAATGAATTGAGCGTGGAGTGCGAGGGACCCAGGTTCCTACCCAAGTCATGAACAATCATGATGCCAGCATCCCCCAGGCGATTTGATAAATATCAACATGCATATTGTACATGTGGAGGGAAAGCATCAATGACAGAAGTCTGTTTGTAGAGCAAAGAGATTTTCATGTCCCTGCACTTGTCCACATGTATCTCGAATTGTAGGGCCCACATGCAGTGCCCAGCGAGTAATGTATGTCGATGACATGCATCAATAACCAAATTGTGATTGCAGCATTGCTCAATGAGAAATATATAGAACGAAGAATGAATTGGTTGAATATGGCCATCTTTGGAGATGATGATGATGGAGTACAAGTGGCTAAGCTGCTTGTGGACAGTGCCCTGATGTAGGCCAAGCAAATCATCCAGACTTTTAAGATCAAGTGGATCATGGAGCAGAGAAGTGTCCATAAGATGGTCTGAAGTGCTTGGACCTCGTCAGTTTGACAGAACGCTTCTTGGAGTACGTCTTTGTACACATGATCGATCAGGTTCCACTGTGATGCATTGAAGAGCATTAGGTCCTTGAGAGGTTGATCTGGATCGGACATTCTCATATGCTCAATGACATTGGCCACCATCACCACAACGATGAACAGCCTTTCTGAGCCCGTCACTAATTTATCTAGTTGTGCATCCAGCGGCCAGGGCTCCAGCATGCAGTGGGGAGAGGACAATTTGATTCTAGAAAACCTTTCTTTGAGATAGACGCAAATGTCTGTGTCTGATTCAATGCTGTACAAATCCAACATGGCTGTTTTTTTCTTGAGAAACGGGTGGTGAAACACCTGCACAACTTTCTCCACCAGTCAACTGGTGATGAAGAACTTGATGGGCAACTCTCTGATGTGGCTAGCGAATTTGGAGAGGGCTGAGAGGATGGTCGACTGAGCATCCTTGTCCCTGCACTTGTCCAGAGCATCAATGATGATGAGACATGGTCGGATATTCTCTATGCATTGGTCTAAGGGATTGATGATCAGCTTTTCCAGTTGTGTCAAGGCATCCACGAATTGTGCATCAGGATCCCTGACCACCACTTTGGATAGGTGTGCCTGGAATGATTCATTGAATCTCGACAGACCACATGCTATCATGGGGAATACCATGGCAATGTCACTGTGATTGGTGTTGAGACTCGAACAGAAAAATGATGCACCAAATTCGCCAGTTTCATTAAAGTGATTGGCAACGGTGAGAGCGATGATCGATTTTCCAGTCCCTGCCACTCCATTCAGCCAGAAGAATGGACCCCTGACATCCCTTTCAACCCTGTCTGTTACGAGATCTCCCTTGAACTAGTCATATATTCTGTTAAGGACCTCCGTCCTTGTATCTTTAGTGCATTTCTTGTGTCTCATAATACCACAATCAAGGGACGCTTCCACTGTACACCGTAGCAACTGTGGAGCTTGGCTGCATTTCAACAAAATGTATAACATCACAGTAACTTGGGTGTTTCACTTACAAACCGGTGTGGCTGTCTTGGGCTATCTGTCAGGAACTGGAGGCACACACTATTATTTTCTTTCATTCTTCTGTATTCTTCGTTATTCCACTCCACACATGTGCAGTAGTGGAGTGATCAAGGGGCTGTAACCCCCCTCATTATGTCTACCTTTGTTTCATGATTATCAAACCACAGCAGGTACGAATACTATAAAGCAGACTCACTATACGTTGTACAAAGGCATCTTGACCTCCTTTTGTATATCTCATCATTTGTCTTCTTGTTGCAATCATATCATTGCTCTTGTGTTCGCCTTGGAGGTCCCTGTAAACCCTGATTATAGGTGTTTGGCTATTTGCATATGCTAAACCCTAACACTATTGTCAGTCACGCAGACAAGATGTGAGTGAACAAAAATGACATGCCTCAGGTTCTTGTGTTGTAGGTTGTTCTGTTGATGTGTCATGCTTAGACATAGCTCAACGTCAACTGATGATTATCTGTCAAAGTGTTATCAGCAGAAAAACCCTGCTCAAAGGTGCTGTTCCAGTGACACTATATGTGGGTGTGGGATAACAGGTCATTATAGAAAGGATTGAGGCCAAATGGTGCAGGTCTAGTACTACTAGTGGGCACTTCACAGGCTTTATAGTGTAGAGTGGTAATTGCAACATTTTTATGATGGATTAAGGGCCGTGCTTGCATGCTACTTGGAGTGCTATTGTGATGGTCATTGTTGCACATATTATAGATATCTGATATTGTCCAGTTGCAGTGACCTGTCTGATTCACCATGGTTATTGATCGCTATCAAGGTGGCCGATGAATTGTTGTTTGATCAGTTGTCTCGGATGACAGAACTTGTCACAGTATCTGCGATGTTACAATTGTTATGGTCCATCCACTTGTATTGCTGGCCTATTGTGAACACAATGGTAGCTTAGCATAAGCCAATATGTTGTCTGCCTGGTCTGGATAATCGATGCACTGTCCACCTCGTTGGTGTCTCGGAACAACATTCATACTACCACAACACCTTAGATTCAGTCATTCCAGAACTTGGGAAATTGAACAATAGGTGATATATATGTTGATACCCTATCAAGAGACCATGGCAGGGCAGAACAGGCCCAACCACTAATGTTGCATGGGTCAATGACAATAAGATCACATTCATAAGACTCATGACTTGTGTTGGAGATCAGGCATGGTCTGGGTGAGCTTATGTGATCTTGCAGCATGGGTGCAGAGCAGATGCAGGGTCTAGGTATATAAAATTTAGTTACTTTTTTGTATGACTTCATGTGATTTGTTGGTTTTTTTGTTTTGCTCACTCCACTTACATATACTTTACATACTATACTTGTTGATTTTTACCTACCTTAGGATGCTGGACATACTTACATATCCTTATTTCTTTTCTCTTTATAGTTCAGGCTCCTCCCCAACTCTGTCTTGTTGAATACCTACCCATACTAGTGTAAAAACCTGTTGCATTGCAACATTGAGTTATAAAGCATCATCTGTGAAAGTACACATAACTTATTGCAACAGAAAATAAAAGAAATAGTACTCTATCTATCTACAGACAAAGTCCAATTTACAGACTAATTCCAATTGCCTCTCCAGCTGTAAAGTTGTGTTGCAACATTGACTGAATAAGATATAAATCTGTGTCATTATACATAAGTTGCAACAGACCTTGTCAATGTCCCTGTCCTGTCCCCATCCCTGTTGATTATCACTGGCTATCAGCCATGAAAATGCATATGCATACCCATACCCATACCCATACCCATACCCATACCCATACCCAGGCATACCTATTGGCAAAGCCTGTGTAGGTGCATTGTACTGACAATTATCACTCCTAATCCATGTCCCTGTCCATCAACACAGGAACTCTGCACCTGTGGAAGAGATGATTGTCAGAAAATAACAGAGAAAATATGGTAATCAACATTGCCAAAGCATTTAAGTGTAGATGTATAATAATAGAAGACCAACATGATTGTACAGCTCAAGTACCCAGCCTACTTGCAGGCACAATGATATAGTATTATGGTTCAATACAGAAAAAACATAGCCTGAAGATTCTGCCCAACATGTTATTGTTTAAAAAGATGGTATCAGCAGAACCCACCAAGAGGTTTGCAAAATGTCAAGATAGAACAAATACTTGTTGCATTGCAACATCAACTAATAAGACATGACTATAGTTATATATATATTGCAACAGAGAATGAAAGGAAAGAATGATAGATGTAAGCAGAAGTGGATGAACAATAGGCACAAAGCTGAATATAATTGATAGTTCTGTTGTAGGGGCAGCTGAGGCTTTGTATGTGAGTTGAGGATGAATGAAAGAAAAGAAAAGGAGGGCACAAAGTTCATCTGCTGGCATGCACCAGTGCAGCTTTCTGAGCCCAAGCCAGGTGTGCACAGCACAGTGCATGTGCACAGGAGGAATGTGCAGTGCACCACATGATGGCGGTGTGGGCAAGGAGGTGGTGGCTGCACTGTTTGTACAGTGGCAGTGTGGGCAGGTAGATGGCCATGCACTGTTGACACAGTGGCAACATGGGCATGCAGGTGGGAGTAGGAGGGACATACCAATCACCTGCTGATAAGTGCTGTGCCAGGCTGAAGGGGAATAACAACCACAACCACAACAATTGCTGGAGGGTGCAAGTTGTAGGATTCTCTAGACACCAAGGTAGAGAGAGTTAATAGTTAAGAGTGATAAGTGTGATAGCACGACATGACTGGAGTGACAAAAGGAAATGTGACTTGGGCAACAAATGGGTGATATGATGAGATAAGGAGGATGCAATGTGATGCAAGGGAGAATGCAATAGAGAACGCAATGCAATGGAGACTAGATGCAACACAATAGAAAATGCAATGCAATAATAGATGTGACCTATGAGGAATGCACACTTTCTTGATAGTGAGAAATGCAGAGGGAAGATCAGAATGTGCTTTTTT
>QLPN01003437.1:0-42014 GCA_003314395.1 Albatrellus ellisii
GTCGCAGCCTCATAGCATGCTTTCAGGATCGAGTCGTCCTAGATCGCCTGTAGATCATCGAACTAGCAGCAGAGAATCGCGTCGAGGGCAAAGAAGACCACACGCCAGCGAGCCCGCATCAAAAACCAAGCTTAGAATATAAGACATAGAAATATCACACTAATGCTAACCACATGTGCACGTGATCATTGTGGCAACCCGCATTCCGCCACAGCACCGTCTTCTCCGAGTCTGACGACAACAACCGCCTCTGCCAGTGCAAGGCTTTCCGCTCCTGGTCATGCTCACCCTCACCCGCGCCCGCCTTGCCCCGCTCCGCCTCCTTTCCCGTGCCGCTTCCACCAGCACTACCGGCGCCAGCTCCAACGCCGCCACCGCCACCCCCGTGCCTGCGCCTGTGACGCCCATAGCCAACCCACAACCCACCCTGCAGGCCCCGAATCATCCTACCCAGTGGTCGACGAGCCAGCGCGCGCGCGCGACCGCCGTGGACGGAGCGCGCTTCGAGCAGACGGTGCTGGAGCTGCAGCCGAGCCCGCTCAGCGCGATGGCGCTCGTCGCAGAAGAGCCCGTGCGCCTCGTGCACGGCCGCAAGGCGGTGTGTGACGGCGGTGAGTGCGCCGTCTTAACGTGTCCCCCCGCCCCCCCTACGCCGCACTATCGGGCGACAGGCCTGTGGTAGGTAGATGTGGTGCTGACGATGCTGCGATTTCGGAACAGGTAAAGGCCCGCTCGGGCATCCGAGGATCTTCATCAACCTGGCACGTCTTTGTTCCCGCTTTCGTGTCCGTGGTTCCTGACGTGCACTGCAGGACAAGCCTGGCGTCCATCCCTGCGGGTAAGCGTTCGCCCAATCTGCCGTCCTGCGTGCCAGCTCGTATTCCATCGTTGCTAATGCATCGTGGGGTTCCTGCCGACTTTCAGATACTGGTGCGCGTAGCTGACTCTTTTTTCTGTCTCGTTTTCCACCTCACCCACCATTCCGTGTCTCAGTGGATTGCAGTTCGAGCAGGCCCCTCACAAGCACTAAAGCGCGCATCATAGAGCCCATTGCTGTAGCCCGTCTCGTAATCTAAACCGTTTGCACCCTTGCGCACCACCTCGGCTAAATTATCGCAGCGTGATTCTCTCAGGCTCTACCACGTTCGAGGAGAGTTTGACTTTTTCTTTTCTCCATTGCCATTGTGCTCCGGCTTCTTAGTGAACCGGCATGTGTAAGAATACATGGTGTCTACTGGGTAGAAGGATGCCTCGTCCCCGGGGTAAAATGAGAATAGGAAAAAAAAAAAGGCGATAACACTAGGTGGACAATATGCTATAGTAACAAGCTGATCGGCCCACCGCAGAGGCAGCACTGGCGGGCAAGTGAGACGAGGGGGGCCCTATTATGTGCGGTAGTAACCTCCTGGATCTGCTGTGGGTGTCGAGGAAAAGTGAAGAATAGGGCCGGTGGCGGGCATGACGCGTGAGTAACAAAAATAGGAAATGAAAAGATGGCATCACAGCGACAGTCGGAGGGTGGAGGTAGGATGGTGCACCTTCAAACTAAGATGGTGGAGTAGAGTGGGCGGTAGGGGATAAAGAGATGGTGAATGAGTGGATGAGTTTCGAGTTGTCAGAGCCTTTGAATTGAATGTGTTTAGCCGTGCGCAAGTCCGGACATGAGTATATATCACCGATACAAAGCAAGAATGGAACAGGCGAAAGCAGAGTGGTTAAATAAGTGAAAATGATCAGTGGTGAATGCTGAGGGGGTCGACCGATATGCGAAATGAATGGATGGAGTTGGGAAATGAAAGGAAAACGACGCTCAGGTCATGTGGTGTCAATGTTAATACTTGTCTGACGGGGTAAAGACCATCGGTGATTGCGGTGGATATTCGCCCTTGGCAACAGCCTCGAGGTGAGAAAAGGGTGGCAGTGGCGACATAGCTGGATGGTGTTCCGCGCCTAACGTGAGCGATGACAATGACGGCTGCGTGTCGACGAGAGAGGTGAGCAAAAGAGTAAAGATGAGGATGATCAGCACAACAGTCACAACAGTCGCCGGGCCGCGCGGCGCAGCCGAGAAGATGGCCTAAAGAAAATAGTACTTACCACCTTGAATATCGGATTAATTGCAGACTTTGGCGCGTCTAAGCCTGGGCTCGGAGAATGGCCTTGACCATGTCCTCCGTACAGTAGCGAAGAGTGTGGAAGCGGGACTATGAGCCGTGACGGTCGGGGCTGCTGTACCACGATATCGGGGCTCGGGCTCTGCGCATGCAGAGTCTGCCATGAGTGCGATGACGATAGTGTGAGATTGTGCATGGGAGGCGGCGACCCTGTATCTGAGAGAGAGGCAGGATCCACCGATGCACATAGGTGAAAGTCGTTCACGAGCTGCTGCTCAAACGACAGCGAGTTGGACGACCGCGCAGACACGTCGTCAAATTGTGGCAGGGATGATGATGGGGTAGACGTGACGCGGCTGAGACCCAGTAGACTAGGGCGCCGCGGTATTCGCGACGGCCCAGGATCGCTGTCCACGGTAGCGAACGATATCGCCGACACAGGACCAATGCTCTGGATATCTGAGGACGACATGGAATGGTCACCATCGTGCTCGCGCCGCCGTGCCTTGGACATGCGTTCATCGCGTCGCCAATCGTACGGAGTGGATGCTGCTGCTGCCGCTGCTCCACCCTGCGCCTGCCGTATAGGCCCTCCTGTACCTCCGCAGGTTGTTGTCGCGCCGCTTTTTCCTTTAGTATCAGCACTGTAGTCAGGGCCACGTAGGCCCTGTAGTGATGGGTCGCGACCATCGAGCAGACTGCCTGTATGCTGCCACTTCCACTCGAGCCACTGGCGGGTATGTGATTGCATGAGCACCTGGTTTCGCTTTTCCATAACCGCCCGTGCTTGCTCGCGGTGGTTTTTCTCGGCCTGCACACGTCGCTGCTTCTCGGCTTCGCGTGCCAGGCGTTCTGCCTCCTTCTTGAGTTTCTTTGGATCCTTTGGCGGCTCGATGATGGGAGGTTGCACCTCGGGCAGCGAGCGACTGTCCGTACTCGATGATTGTGTCCGCTTGAGCGAGGGAGTCGAGCTCGAAGACGTGACGTGCATCTCATCCACGGGCGGCAGCACGCTCTGGCCCTTGTCGCTGTGCCCAAACATGCCGCCAAGGCCACCCCACTTGTGCTGCTTCCGGAAGCCAAGCTTGCTGAAGCGAGACACTTCTTGCACGGCGCCGTTTGTTGTGTCCTGCATAAGATCAGGTTCTATCGGCGGGCGGTTGGGATATTCCCGGGCCATAGGAGATGGCTGGATATCCATGGGCTGGCCGCTGACGATGCACTCCTCGTGAATCTCTGTATGTGATGACATGTTCATCGATTCCCATTCGCCTTGCGTCATTTGCGGTGACGGATCGGTGCTCTGGTACGACGAGTCCGTAGACGTAGACACGGTTGTCGAGTTTTGCAATGGTGGAGAATATGGATACGGATGCAGGTGTATACCGTTTGTTGGTTGGTGCGCGTGCGCGTGCGCATATTGAGGGTCAATAGCTTGCTCAGGTCCCGTGGATGTAGAGTAGAATGACTGCCGATGAGTCGATGGGGCGTCGGGAATGGATGGGGGATGTGAATGAGAAGACGGGTAGGAATGCGACGGGGGAAGTGTACGAGGTGAGACGGACGAGAGCGATCCGGACATAGCAAAACCATCGCGGTTGGGGGAAAGAGCAGGGGCGGAGGAAGGGGAAGAAAGGGAGAGTGTGGGTGGGCCGACGCGAGCGGTTTCGAGGAGGTAGGGGTGCTCAAGACACTGTCGACTGGTAAGTCGAGCGGCAGGGTCGTACTTGAGGAGATCAGCAATGCACTCGATGAGTTTGCGGGGGACACTGCGGTCGAAAAACGAGGAGAAGTCTCTGGGCTGAACCTTGGAGGAAGTGAGTGGACGAGGGGAAGGAGGATAGACAGAGATGGGCGGACCTTTGGAAAGGTGAAGCCAACCGACTTGGCCATTCTGATGCCTCTCGACCACTTGCCTCCGCCCACGGCTTTTCCTCGGGCGTCGGTGCCATACTCGTCGCTAGGGTCACCAAGGACATCTATAATCTTGGTAATCTGGTCCAACTCACCCTTGCCTGGGAACAGTGGGCGGAGGTTGACGAGTTCCGCCATGATGGTGCCAAGCGCCCACATGTCGACGGGGTTGGAGTAGTCTCTGCTCCTGAGCAGAACTTCTGGGGCGCGATACCACCGAGTGGAGACGTACCCGGTGTAAGGGGGCCGACTTTTAGTCTCTCGAGCAAGACCAAAGTCGGCGAGCTTGATGATGACGACAACATCCTTTTCTGGGGGGGCGTTGGGAGGAGCGAGGGGAGAGAGGGAGGGGTAGTCTTGTAGACCGGTGGTGGTGACGAGGACGTTCTCGGGCTTCATGTCGCGGTGAAAATAGCCAGAAGCATGGATGTGATGGAGGCCAGAGACGATCTGGCGAAATATAGACGAAACGAGACCACCAGCGAGGGGACGACCTTTACGGGTCTTGATGAGTTGAAAGAGATGGCCTTCCATGGGCTCAAAGACAAAATAGAGCTCTTTGGACTCTGGAATAAGGAAAGAGTCGTAGAGGGGAATGATGTTAGGATGGGAAGGAATGGCGCGCAAAGCCTGGGGGGGGGGAGATGACAAAGGGAAAAGAGGAAAGAGGAGACGGGACGAACCTCGAGTTCCTTGAGACGCCTGCACTCGTCCCATCCGCCTTCCCACCTCCGCCTCATCCTCTTGACGGCAACGAGACGCTTGTTGGCGTACTCTGGTCGTGCAGAGCCGCTCTGCATGGCGGACAAGGGTGTATTGGGCGGTAGGGGCCCGTGCCAATCACACAACCATACGGTACCGAAGGAGCCATCGCCGACGGCCTTGAGAGGAGTGAAGGAGCGGGTGGAGGCTGGGGAGGAGGTAAGGAGGGAAAAGGGAGGAGAGGAGGAGACGTACTGCTGCCTGCGTTGCCATAAGAGAGGGTGGTGGGGCCGACGGCGAGGACGGCAGGGATAGCTTGGGCGGAGAAGGGCTGGCGGGAGTTGGGGTGAGAGGGATGAAGAGTATGTTGTGGAGACGGGAACATGATACGGGTGCAGGTAGCATTGCCCAAGGAGGGGAGGGAGGAGGAGGAGGAGGAGGAGGAGGAGGAGGTCAGAAGGACATGGGGCAGAGTTGGCGAGGGCGGGCGGCATCCTAGTCTCGACGAAAGCACACCCGATCCAAGGCTGAGAAAATGCCAGTCACACAGATCTGGAGATCCCGGCTGTCGGCATGCTGGCCTTATCAGCCTGCCATCATTTCATATAGGGCTTCTGTCACGCGCTCCCTAGATACATCTTTGCTAGTACGGAACCTCATTGAACAGCTTCGACACGCTCTCCCCATAGTGACTCCGTCGAATCACCTCTCCCAACACAGGCCCAATGTCGATCACCTCAATCTTTTGGCTTACTCCTTGGTTCCCCTCCTGTGGCAGCGTGTTCGTCACAATCAACTTCTCCAGTGCGCTCTTCTCCACCGCCTCCAGCGCACCTCCGCTCAGTATCCCATGCGTCACCATCGCATACACTTTTTCCACCCCAGCCTCTGACAGATGTTGCGCCGCCAGGCAGAGCGTCCCGCACGTATCCGCCATGTCGTCCACCAGTATCGCCGTCTTACCCCTCACGTGCCCCACCAGCACCATCCGCGACACCTCGTTCGCCTTTTTCCGCTCCTTGTGGAACAGCGCAAAATCCACCCCCAGTCGGTCGGCCATCGATGTTGCTCTGTCAGTCACAAAAACGTTGTTTCAGTCAAATCACCACTGGACGCCCGTAGTCCCGTTGCCCACCTTTTAGCGCCTCCCGCATCCGGTGATACAATTACCACAGTCGATAGATCAAAGTGCGTCCGGATATATAGGATCAATGATGGCTCCGCGTAGAGCTTCGTCCATCGTCCCATAATCAGCTTCCATCGCGATACCCTCCTCGCCACCACTCATGCGAGGTACTTACACTAATAAATTCCCTGGTCAGCGTGACCCGTGGTTCAACGATGCACATACATACTTGTCTACAGGAACATCAAAGAACCCCTGGATCTGCGATGCGTGTAGATCCATAGTCTGACCGCCAGTATACGCAGACTGTCGGTCAGTGGGGTGCTGTCTCAGATCCAATAGACTACTGACGATGACGTGGTCGCATCCCGACTTTTGCAGCATATTCGCGACAAGCTTCGCCGTGATGGGCGCACGGCTCTTGTCCTTTTTGTCCTGTCGTGCATACGGGAACAGTGGCACGACAGCCGTAATCCGCTTTGCACTTGCAATCTTGCAGGCGTGTATCATAATGCACAATTCCATGAGCGATGTGTTCACCGCACCGCACCCGGTGTTGATGATGTACACGTCATCCTCGCGCACCGACTCGGCGATGCGCACGTTCGACTCTCCAATACCGCTCCTCGTCACGTCCGCTTTGGAAATGGAGATCCCCAGCCTGCTCATACACGCCTCATCAGCCGAAGTCCGACATAGATTGTAAGCTTACCGTCGTGTGATAATATCTGCTAGCTGAGGGTGGCTAGTGCCTGCGTGGCCGAGTGCTCAGCGCACAAGGATGATCTTTCAAACGAGGTGTAGGCGACACTTGCCAGTGAAGATTTTGATGCCGCTACCGTTCAACATGGTCGTCGAGAGGCAAAGGCAAGGCAAAGGCCATGGGCTACGGGAAGGAAGGGCTGGGCAACGCTGTTGAAAGGGTCACATAGGAGGATCTCTGTTTCCTGTATGTGACCGATTTAATCAGATGTTTCCGTTTTTGGCCGGCTCATACCCTCCATCTGATTATATCAGCTGCGATTTTCACAGAAGTGGATAAATGTGACACAGCGTGTGACACGTTGTTCTCCGTAAAACGCGTCAGTCTATTGACCTTCGGCGACCATACTTTCTCCTCGTGCTTGTTCATCTTTGCGGTGTATGAATAAAGAACCACTCCTCGTGCATAACGCTAGGTGTTTAGACATCTCTTGAAGAGCTAGCTTGTTCGGTTGCTACCCATCCCCATTCGATACTCCCTATCGTCTCCGAACACGCCCGGACGCCGGACAGCTTTCAGGCGCACCATCGATGCCGACGCGCTACGCATTGTTATTCTTCTCTATATGCCAAAGCCCATAGACGCATAAGTGGCCCAGAAGCTCCGCGATCGCACAGCAGATAAGGACAAGCCCAGTCAATGTTAACATGCGGTATTCGTCGCGTTGTTCTGTTGCGCCCAAGTCGGCATCCATGCACGACGCACATCGCATACCGAGCTAACCTTCCCTCCATGGTGAGATGCGATCTAAGCCCGCCTTGAATAGCTAAATCTATATCAAGATTGATCGGCCAAGACGTCCATTACTTAGCCCGCTTTCTATTTGTGTCATTCCTTTGCAGGCTGGTTCATTGGCATCGAAGCTGCGCTCTGCCGCAGAGGGAATGCTTATGCAGCAGACACGCACGTATATAGGCTCGAGGTTGCTCATTCCCAACTCTCTGCACCTCTTTCGATCATTCATCACTTACAGCGTGATTCCGTTCGGCTGACATGATGGTTTTCATCGTTCCGCGATTGCTATGGCATGTTCTACGCCACTGCACGACACTGTATGTAGCCTGGGCTTCACAAAGACTAGTACGGTTGTCGGCCTTGGTCAAGCCTTCTCGTTTTCCTCCCCTCTCTTTCCATGACGTTTCAGAACCATTGCCATCAACGGCTGATCGTTATCAAGAGCCGCTGCCATATGACCATTGTGACACCATCCACCACACATTCCCCACGGCTCTACCAACTATCGCCTAAAACCCATTTACTAAGTGCTAACCCACTACGGTAGTACTGCACCGCGGGTAGCCGACTTTCTCCCGAGACCAGCGTACGAGAACTTGGCGAACTCGATCAGATACGAGATCGGTTCCCCAGCTCACTGGCATGACAAGACGTGATGGCGGTACAGCAGCCGTTAGCGCGCCTCCATCTGAACTTCCATTCCTTTCCTTGCGGCGCCCCGGGTCAACACTATCACTTCCACGTCAACGTAATCGTCACTTTAATGCCACTTCTGCCAATGGCCTCCCAGGAAGAATGTCAACACATCAGGGCTGTGTCTGGCTGGGATCTCTGACTTGATCCATCGGCCCTACAACTCGAGGAACAGCAAGCCGGACGACGCAGCTTCGAGTATCTAAAAGCGGCCGAGGGCAAAGCACGCGGTGCGCCCAGATTGAACATGTTGGTGATGCTTCTGCGGCGCTTGAAGTGCTCCATGGTCGGCCCCGCGGGTAGGCGCGTTCTGGCTGGGGCCGGAGGCACGTGTACGAGCTTACTTACAGCAACTTGTCAATCAGCTTGTGCTCATAACGTGGGAGCTTCCTGAGGCCCAAAGCTTCATGTGAGGAATCAATGCATGTAGTGGCAGGCGCACTACTCTGGTGGCATGTGCATCGGTGATATGGTGCATGTCGACTGCTCGACGCTCCAAAGCGGGGCGTCTCGTGGGGTCGCAGCCGCAGTGCTTAGCCGAGCTCGCCAAGCGAAATTGATGGACGCGTTGTGTCACAGTAATCGCCGGCCACCATAGCTTGCGAGGCGCTTCCGTTCACGCGCACTCACACACCTGACATCCTGCCCCACGCGACTGCAAATGATGGCACCTCACCTGCTGTATGCACACCCCGACGCTTTTTTCCACCTTCACGCCTGCCTCCTGGCACGCGCCCCCACTGTCTGGCGAGGGAGGTAGCCTCTGCAGTCCGACAACGCCGCGGTAGCTCGCATGCGTCCGCGCACGCGGGACGCGATGCCTTCTCTCAACAGTACCCGTCTGATCACCTTGGCGATCCGCCCCGATCCAGGCGCGCTTGCTCAATCGCCGGGGACGTCGCACGCAACGCCAGCACGTCAGCGCGCACCGGCACCCGATTCCGAGTCTAGTCCAGGCCATACCAAAGCGGTATTTAGCGTAGTTCCCGCTACTCACTTGTCTGTCACAGACTAGAGCTAGAAGAACAGGAAATAAGAACCAACTTGAAGCTGGCTGCAAGCGTGGTGTGGCGATGCCCTTTGCGCCTTCCTTGCCTTTTGTCTGCGGGCTTCTCATTTTTGTTTGCGCATCGTGGCTACTTGCGTCCCATCCCGCCGGAGCTGCACCGCGGGCCTGGGGCTCGAAGCCTGAAAGCACGCACGCACGCAACCCTCGAGCTGCGGGTCGTAATTTTGCGCGAGACGAAGACGACTTTAGGGTGTTCGGCAGCGTGGGCGCGGGCACATGATGGAACAGCCGATCGTGGGTTTATTTTTGGGCCGGTTATGCGAGGCGAGATCATGCCGGGGCAATGGAGTACTCGATGCCGGACACAACGATCGCCGACAATCACGCAATTCTTGTTTCAGGGATGCGACTCCGAGCACATTAAGTCGAGACTGAGTCGCTGGTCGTGCAGAGTTATCGCGAAGCCCACATTTCGCAATACATTCCCATACGATGCGTGACTGTTAGTCAGCTAACACACATGCAAATTGAATGCGCGCCGAGTTCGCTGTACAGGTCTCAAATCGTTCATTTTGCTGCCTCAACATCTCGGAGACAAGGACAGACGCTACACTACAAAACTACAGCTGCGGCAAGAACGTAAGTAGGCGGGGGAGTGCGGAGAGGGGGGGCATGGACATGGACATGGATACGAATTCTGAAGACACGATAATACCAGGATCCAAAAACGACTGGGCTGTTGACATGGACAGAGCGATAAACTGCTGAACGAGCGAGCACCAAGACACGCAGAACGGGGCACACAAAAGGAAGGTGAGTGGCACGATGGCACACGAGATAGGCAGGTTGTAGGATATAGAAAGGACAGGAAGGTGTTCTGTAACGCAAATCAGGAGGAGATAGATTATGAAACACTAAAAAACATGAGCAGGAAGTTTAGATGCTGAAAAGCAAACAGAGCAAGTAAAAGCAGACGTGATTATGCATAGTAGTGTTATACTTAACCAAAGCGACAGAATTGTACAGTCCGGCTAACCGAGTGTCCATGGAATAATTCATCGTGGGGCCGCTCTATTCCAAACAGAATTTGGAGCGCCTTGTCCATTACCACTACCGCCATTAAGAATAGACAGAAGATTGGAATTGGTGGATGTAACTCGTGCAGTGTCCAGATTGGTCGCCGACGCTGTTGCTAAGGAACGTGACCACGAAGATAGCTGAGGGCTTGGGTTGTACCCCTGCCCATGAGCAATCGGTGTGACCAGAGGACACGGTTGTGCAATTGAAAACATGGGTCGTTGGGGTGTGATAGGACCGCTAGCTAAAGCACTCAAAAGCTGTGTTTGACTCATGCTTCCTCTTGCATTGAAGGGCCGGGGAGGGTGGCCGGGGATGGGACGGAATGCATTGCTTGTGTGGGGTCGGACTGTGAACGGATCGTCGTTCACAGTGTGAAGCCCAGAATTAGGGAAATGGGGCTGGTGTAGAGACAGAGGCATGTGCGTCAGACCTTGGGTATTAGGATACACTGTGGATAAATTATTTAAATGCAAGGTCGGCGGTACAGGTGCGGATGGTGGAGGGGATATCATATTTGGATTTTCCCCAATAGTTGCCGAAGGCGCCAGAACATTGGCAGTATTGAAGGCAGTCGGCGCACGATGACCCAACACCGGCGTCATACGCGCAGACTCATCCGCAACGCTCTCCAGTAAAGCCAATTGCTTCAAGCGTTTACCGTTCAGGGGCACTGCGGATGGACGACTGAGATACGGGGAGATGTCCGTTGTTGCTGCAGAGCCACGTCGTGAATGTGCTGTATCTTGACCCGACACACTGGATGTCGTGGACATGGCAACGGAAGCAGAGGGAGATGATACGAGGGAGAATACGGGAGAGACAGCTCGTGCACTTGCATCGCTTAATAAATTAGACTTGGATGGCTTGTTCGACATCTTCGACAAGGGCCGAGATGGTACTTGAGCATCTAGACCAGATACAAGCGCAGGTTGATAAGAGCCTTTGCGCGGTCCGCGCATAGACCAATCGAGGGTTTCACCCAGAGGTGAAGTTGTGGAAGAAGCAGTGGGGATAGGCGTGGCCGGTGGAAGGATGGGTTGAGATCTAGTGGCCGAAGGGAGTGTTATCGAGGAAGGCGGCTCAATATCTGAAGCCTGACCCGGTTTCGCAGAAAGTGATAAAGCAGTCAGAAGGCGAGCAAAATGAGGATCAATGGGTTGAGCTTTTAAAGATCCATCGATGGAGTCATTTAGATGTGCTTCCGTTGACACATTATTCACTGTCGGTTCGCTGTACAATGGTGAAGGCGTCTGAGGATCTCCATTGTCTGCAGAAGAAGACTGAGAGCTCGATTCAACAGCAGCTTGATACTGCGAGTCTGCCATAGCGATTGAACGACCGTCTTTGGGTTTTGACACTCGACGGTTATTCATCCGTGGTTTTCGCTCTTGTATGAATGCTCTCAACGGTCTGCTAGGAGGTCAGCAACGCATAAGAACAGAAACCCATACGACATACGCAATGAATGGAGATATAAGATAGAATTTGCCAGGAACAGTCTTGTTTCGTCTCCAAGTCGGCAGATCGGACAATTTGAACCACTCAATCATCTGGGATGGCAAGGTTCAATAGTTGCATTGGGGTAAATGGCATTATGCACCCACGCTGATCTCTTTCCTTGTCTTTGTCTTGAAAGCGTAGTTCTCAGGCACGCTGGGAACAATAAACAATGATATTAACTGCTCCTTGATAGACATTTCGATAATATCATCCGGATTTATTTGATTGGTCAAATTGTAACCTGTCTCCTCCAGAACCTGTTATCAAAGAAGTGACTGTAAGTTCAGATTGACCAACGGTATTAAAATGAAACAGACCTCGCGAGCAGCGCATACATGAGGGGCTTCATTCTGATTAATTTTACCTTTCGGAAAACCCCATCCTGAAGACGACTTCCAACCTTTCACAAGAACGACCTAGGAACCGAGACGATATGACGTAAGTACAACAGTATGATGGGAGAAATACCAATCAACCTTATCCCATGTGTCGTTAAGCATGATAGCACCGCATACAGGGACTCTAGTCTTGTACTGCATAAAGTGATTGAAAGCGCCTTCATGGTCCCCACTCCATCGATGAAGAAGAGGGCATGCCTGGAACAGCATTTCTGAAAACTTTTTGAGGGGCAATGACGGGAACTTTGGATCTTCCTCTCGAATGAAGTCTTCGTAAAACCAATGACTGAAGAGAGAAAGCCATTCAGGTGATGTCCTAGGTCGAAACAAAGCTAGAAAAGCGCACGCTTGTTCAACCTGAAAGCATATCCGCTCGAGTGATGAAAGCTCTTCATCAGGGAGGTTGAGAATGAAGCGACTAAAATAGGTCAAGACCAGATAAATGAATTAAAAGTGAACAATGAACCTTGAGAGGTCCTCCAAGACTTCCTCGTGAGTAGTATACTTGTGGCGGTCGGGTGTCTGAGAATAGGGAGGGGCGGCAGAGATTTCGGGCGATGAGGATGATGAAGACGCCATGGCCAATGACGAGTTGATGCAAAATGGAAACGAGGGTAGCGTGGAGAGTAGACGAGCTACGGTGTATGTACGAAACAAGAGATTGTGCTGTGGGGTGTTGTCGGTGGAGAGTTGTCAGCACTAAACTGGCAAACACGGCTCGGGCCATTTCTGCCGGCCCTAAATGTAACTTTTCACACGTGACGTGGGTTGACGTCGCTACTTTTGCCACCACAGTACATATTCAATTGTTTCCATCATGCACTCTTCACTCCATATCAACCCCTCAGGTGCCACCGTCGGGGCGGTAGTGGATGGCGCTAGCTTGCAGAACGCAGCATTGAGCCTCCAGCACTCTGGGGATTTCGCTGGGGCTGAGAGTCTCTACCTTCGCGCAATCGAGCTCAAGGTCAAAGAACTAGGGGCAGATCATACATCTACTGCTATCTCGCAGAACGGTCTTGGGGAACTTTATACTCAGATTGGAAGAATCGACAAGGCGGAGGACATGCTCAACCGGGCTCTGCAGACTCGTAGTCGATCTGGCCCAGCCTTCGATGGCGCTGTGACGAGAGAGAATTTGGCGCGTGTGTATGAATTAAAAGGAGACTTGCAGGCTGCGAAAGAGATGCGGCTTCGAGGAGCACCCTCCTCAATAGCTTGTGGCAATGATCACGTATGCTGACCCACCGCTGATGTTCCCGAACTCGCGGGGAAACTGACACGGATTAGTGTCCTGGTGCGATGTTCGACAAAGGGAACCTCCTGGGCTGCTCTAGATGCAAGGTCAGTTGAAAGCTTGTTCGTGTGTTACTTTGTTCACGCTGTGTGACAGAGTGTGTTGTACTGTTCAAGGGGATGTCAGGTAGGAATGACATTTGGATGAGAAAGACTGCAAGGCTGATCAGGCTGAAGATCAAGGACTGGAAGGAACGACACTCGAAAACGTGCAGGGCGATGTGAGTTGGGCGATCGTAAACGCGGATAGGATACACGACATGTCAATATACTTTTTGTAGATCCGCATGCTTCTGTTGCGGTACGGTAACTGTCGCCATATTGGATGTCGTTTCCACTGGCATGTAGCCAACTATCGTCGATGCAGTCAACGCCCATATATTATCTGTTTGATGTCAGGTCAACCCCCCTCATGACCCCATGTTCTTTTCCACAGAGCTCTTGTCCAGGCGTGACAGTGGCTTTGGCTTGCTCTGGTGTGTACCTTCTCATCGCCTTCCTACCCTTCTTCATCTTTTCTTCACCCGTCTTTCTCAAGGTTAGCAGCAACGCTAGGTGCAAAGTCCTCTTTCAAAAAATTACCCAAGCGAGATGTTCTGGGTGCAAACATCTCCCAATTGTGTGACCTCATCGTTCGACCCGAGGAACCACTTGCTTTAAGGCTGTCTAGCAATCTTATGGTTGGTGTGGCAAGGTCAATTTTCAGTCATACACCTGGTCTCACATCTATTAACGTTAGCTGTGTGTTAGAGTATACAAAGGTATCGCTGTTCCTTGTATAACGGCACAGGTCCCTGACGGTCAACTCCAGTGAAGCAGGAGATTTTTCTTGGCGATGTCACCGCTTGTTTCGCCTCTTTAAAGAAGGCTGCGCAAGACTTCCACTTCATGGCAGCCTCAATAACATCACTTCAGATGGGCCAACCTACTGTGAGGTACGATGGTTCTTGCACCACGCGTAATACATAGGAGACTCACCGTGTATAGACCAGACACAGTCACGCTCGCTGCAGACCCAGCGATGGCCCATAGTCTCAACTTCGACAGTTTTCTGGCTGTATGTTCTAAGCGTAATCTAAAACTTCCTCTATTTTGCTGATATACTCAATTAGGATTGGAATGACTTCATGGACGATGAAGGTACCTTTTCTCCTGTATCCTTATCCTGATTCTCTATGACACCTTTGAGCAGATGATGGTTCTGGTGATGAATACGGAAGACCTAAGAAGACATCGAAGAGGCAGGGTAAGCGATCAGCGGCTGCAGGTGATCTCAACCCAGCAGAGCAGCATACCCTTGATGAAAATCTGGAGCATATGTTATCTCGATCGTTTGAAGCGTCATATCTAGACAGTGGAGGGGGTGGTATTGCCGGATCATCATCCTTCATTGAAGGGGGTCTAGACTTTGGCGTCAACCTAGGTCATCTCCCGAATGACCTGGATATTGATTTTGAAGGGGGCATCGGCGATGAGATAGCGAAAGAGCTTGGTGAAGGATGGGGAAGCGCCCCAACAGACAACCTTAATGAGTAAGTTATCCTTGCCGTCTACATACTGCCCTGACCTCCAATCAGGAATGGGCATGCATCGGTGAATCATAATCATCCTGTCGCCATAGACGAATATTTCGATCATGCAGAAATGGCCTTCTCTTCCGTTCCTCATAGGTTATCTCCGGGGTTACCTATCATTGACGATGTAGGAGTATCTACGGAGTCCAGGTCAAGGAAGAGGGCAAGTTATTGTCTCGTAAGTCCATTTGTCACGAGGACCTGACTAATTCGTAGACCCTCGACGCCCTCGAAAACCTAGCAGAAGGTATAAAATCACCGTTCCCTTGACACGTATCTAACTACAAAATCAGGACTCAATGGTCCCGCCTCGCCTTTGAGATCAATACTTACCAATGGTTTGAATGACATTGAGGATGTCTATTCACAGAACGGAACTCATCCGATACCTGGTGATCATCCGACTCTCATCATTCAAAGAAAAGCGAAGAGAGTTCGATTATTGCTAGATGCAAGGACAGAGCTCACAGACGATGAACTCAAAGTATGTGCTTATCGTGACATGCGTCGCCTTACAATAGGTCATCGAGATGACACAGACTGCCCGGGCGAAATACGTGGAAGAACAAGAAACCATACGCCGGGAGTTGGAGCTGAAGAAGCTGGATAAGGAAAGCGGGAAGTTGATCGATGAGATTCTGTGGGGTATCCCTAGAGGATGTACGTCTGTTTCGATATGAACATGATTTTAATCCTAATCGCATCGCACCAGTGCAAGCACCCGTCCTAATTGACTACTGGCTTGAAAATTTCAGAGTGCAAGTTGAAGCTCGGTCTGGTACTCTACATATCGAAAGTATACAACATTCATCGTGAGCTTGTGTTCTTTTGCGTATAGCTGACGCACGACCTCAGGGAATCCACCGTCCAAACGTCGTAAACTTGGAAGAACGCTTGAGTCCGCCGAGGTACAGCTCTCTCAAGAGAACAATGTTTTCCTCCGGAATCAAGATGGACTCGAGGACATGCCCTTGGACGAAGCTTATCGGGAACTCGGTATGTTGTGCATAGTATATAGCCGCAAACACAACCACTCAAACCGCAAGTCAGACGTAGCCTATGACCTTGAAGTGGAGTCCGCGCGTTTGCGATCTTCTGAGGTACGTATGATTGCCCATACCGAGTATCAATTGCTCACCTTACACTAGGAACCCGGACAAGCACGTAGAATATCGCAACCTGCATCTCCTTTGGGCGGAAACTTTGATTTCGAACTTGGTCGTCCATTGGACGCAGAACATTTGACGGACTCTCAGAAGAGTTCTCTTTTTCCTTGGGACAACGCAAGAGCTAGTCTGTCCGCCAACAGTGGTGCGTTCGGTCCTGGCCAAGGCAGCGACCGAGACCAGGTCAGTATTGGCAGAGGAAACTACAGGCTACGGGGCAACTCCACTGGAAGGACTGCTCGAGAAAATTCGCTATCTCTGACCCATCTGGACAGCGGCGGGGGCACCGCCGGTTTCTCGCCTGGGGTCGCAGGAGGATCTCATATAAGTGCAGATAACTTTATGTTTGATGGTAAGCCATATGCCAATTCTCATCTTTTTAGTATGAATGGATTGTAGTCCCCGCGGATGCCCCGTCCCACGCGGAGTTCCAGCACTCGGACATCAACCTTCTTACGTTGGAAAAGAATTCATTTAATTTCTTGGAGTAAGCGAAATTGGGCACGGGCACTGCTTGAGACTGAACCTGATTGTGACGATTAGGTATGCCAAGATGCAATTGCAGACGCTATCCCAACCTTTAAGCGGAATTGCGTTCAACGACATCGTGCCCCCGAATGCTAGCACACCCCACGTTGCCGCCGCCGCCTTCTATCACTGCCTAGGCAAGTCATCGATTGTCTGTCCACGTTCGTCTCGTAACCGCGATTATCTATAAGTCCTTGCCACGAAAGACCTGATTCGTGTACAACAGCCGAATGCCTACGGTAGCCTGAAGATTACCGTGGTATGATTGGGTGCTGGCGGCATTCGAGGCATTTGGAGTTGCTTCAACGTTTAGAGGTCTGACCGTTCTCATTCACGTTCCTCTTGATCTCCATATGGCTACTTGTAGCTCGTATGTAGTATGTAACCAAATTCATTGTGTTCCAGGTCGACCTGTAATTGTATCAAACCTCGTTAGTCCAAGTTATGTTGAACCAGCCAATGACGGATCGCGAGCATTAACGATCGCCAAGAGCCTCATCCGCGGGGTATTTCCATCTGGAACGAGACGCAGCAACTGTTTTTCGGTTAAAGACTTGGCTGATGCCTTTCATCAAGATACAACAAGATTCAGCTCCCGTTCAAGTCCGAGTCAATATGCTTCCATCCTGACGCTCAATGGCGTGAGAAAATCACTGTCTCAGTATTAGACCATACCGAAAACAACAGACACTCGATATAAATGCAATCACCATCAATCCGATACCCATCATCCTGAATATCCTCACTGTCTTTAATATTCATGTCTTCCACACAGACCATTTCCCAGGCTGGATTTGCTGATATTGACTTGTCTTGCTATGATGCAGAGCAGTCGAGGCTGATGGGGGAGAGATGTATCATTGTCGACGAGCAGGACCGCGCCTTTGGTGCAGCCGACAAGAAAACATGTATTCTTACGCCGCCTATGTCACCATTTATTACCCCTCCTGACCCCTGCGCACAGGCCACTTGATGGAGAACATCAACAAGGGCCTATTACACCGTGCATTCTCCGCGTTCGTCTTTCGGCCGTCGGACGGCAAGCTGCTGATGCAGCAGCGCGCGTCGGAGAAGATCACGTTCCCAGACATGTGGACGAACACCTGCTGCTCGCACCCGCTGGACGACTTTGCCGAGGAGAAGGTGGAGGAGCAGCAGCTTGGCGTGCGCATCGCGGCGTCGCGCAAGCTCGAGCACGAGCTCGGCATCCCGCGCGACCAGACACCCATCGAGGAGTTCCAGTACTTGACACGCATCCACTACCTGGCTCCGTCCGACGGCACGTGGGGCGAGCACGAAGGCACGTCTGTCTTTGCAGCGGGGTCCACACTGGGGCCGGCGCTTACCCACCGTCTTCCCTGACAGTGGACTACATCCTCTTCCTGACAAGGGACGTCACGGTCACGGCGAACCCGAACGAGATCCGCGACCACAAGTACGTCGACAAGGCGGAGCTGCAGGCGATGTTCGACGCCCCAGGTGAGTGTCCCCGAGGCTTCGGATGCATGCTGCGTGCCGACAGCGGGCTGTTTAGGGAACTCGTTCACGCCGTGGTTCAAACTGATCGCGCGCGACTTTTTGTTCGGGTGGTGGGACGAGCTATTGAAGCGCCAGGGTGCGGACGGGCAGGTGGCGGCGAAGAGCCTCGCTGGCCTGGTGGACGGCAGCAAGGTGGTCAAGATGGGGTAATTTTGTTTGTGGTGAGGGGGATCATTATGTATTATGTAACTGAATGTGCATAGAGGGCAACGATTCACCGATGAAAAAAAGGTGTATGTAGTCAAGTCGCGACCGCCCTCGTACAAAAGTGAAAATTGAGTAGAAGATAAGGTGTCTAATAAAGCAAACAGGGTATACGCCAGATGACATGACGGAAGGGTCCGGAAAAGAAGTTTTCGCGCCGCTCGATTAAAAGCGCGCGACGCTCGATGGCAGAGGGTGGAAAGCGAATGCCTGTTTCAAGCAGAGTGGACACAAACTCAAACGAAATGAACTAAGAAGGCACACTTACTAAAGGCAGGTGACCTAGTGCAGGGCAGATTTCTTTCCTTGGCCTAAGACTCCAACTGTACTATATGGTATTTACCATATATGTATATAGGGCATATCAGAAAATCCTGGTGTATGGTAAATATACAGTATATAGATAGTTATATGGTTGGTCAAAGGTGTAGTAGGGAACAATTGAATCATGATGGTGGGCTGATGTTGGGCTGAGATCAGCAGTTATTAATTATTGGACCATACCCAGTCACCCTAAAACTCTAAATTGGCCCTTGTTTATATTATTACTATTTTGAATTTTTTGTCACCTAGATAGACGTGTCTTTCAACACATGTCTATTCAACATTTGTGAAGTGTCACTTGTACTAATTCACAATGTCAATATACTATTACTGTTAAAATGTAGCCCATTGGCTTACCTACCAGTTTCATCCTCCCCCTATCTGCCAACACATCACACATCCATCTACATACATCATCACCTCATTGTGTCATGTTGTGTTTCTCTCCTTTCTCACATGTTAGGCTCTTGCACATGCCTCACTGCTCATGCATTCCTACATTTCTGTACCCTATTTAAGTCTCACATATCAGTCCCTCAGATGCATGGTCTCTCTCCCATCTCCTCATCATTTGTTCTCTCTGCCACTCCTGTATCTCCTTTAGAGTCTCTGATATGCAGTCACCTGTCTTGTTTCACATCTGTCCAATCTTTCTGTCCTCAGTGTTCCCATGCCACACATGGGTTCCAGTAACAAGGCAAACAATGGATAGACCATAATGAGATCAAGATAGGCTTGTAGCCACACAAAGAGGAAGAGCCACTAAAGGACTATAATCCTAAGGTAGGAGAGCATCTGTAAGATGTGAGATAATGTGTACCAGATGGTAGAGGGTGCACAGAGGAAAGAAGATGAGTGCTGCATAAAGCAGGTTTTGCAATAACAAGGTTATATAAACAGGTATTCTTCTGCACAAGAAACACCAAAAAAGTGTCCTAACAACAAGGACAATAAGCACTGACACCAGTCAGTAAGTAAGTTAAAGTAAGTTCTCACCTCAGTCTCAAAAACAACACAAGAACTGAGGGAAAAAAAGACAAGCTATCATAGGTTGGCTAAATAAACTACCTGTGGCTTGGAACTGTATAGTAGCAGAGTGATCGAAAAAGCAGCTGTAATCATATATTTTCTGCAGAGGCTTGGAGACAAAAGTTTGTGCATGCATTAGCTTCTGCCAAGTTGCCTAAAAAGGAAGTAGTAAATCATGCATGCACCAGTTTGCAATTCCAACAGCAGGTATGTCAGATAAGAAGTAGTAGAGAGGTGAGATACTTGTTGGAATTGCAAACTAGTGCATGCATGACTTACTACTTCCTTTTTAGGCAACTCGGCAGAAGCCGACGCGCGTACAAACTTTCGTCTCCTCTCCGCAGAAAACATATGATTACAGCTACTTTTTCGATCACTCCGCTACTATACAGTTCTAAGCCACAGGCAGTTTATCTAGCTTATTAACAATAGCTTATCTTTTTTTCCTCAGTCCTCATGTTGTTTTCGAGACTGAGATGAGATCTTCCTTTACACTTCTTTAACTTACCTACTGGCTGGTATCAGTGCCTATTGTCCTTGTTGTTAGGACAATTTTTTGGTGTTTCTTGTGCAGAAGAACACCTGTTTATAGAACATTGTTATTGCAAAAATACTCACCTCAGCAATATGCAGAAGTGCTGAAGTGAGATGACAACAAGGTAAAGAAGATATAAGTAAGAGCAAGATAGGGTTGGAGAGGAGCTCAAACTATAAAGAATAAGGGGATGACAAAAGAGGAAATAGACATACTTAATGCATAAGTGTATGGCAAGCATCATAAGATAGATAGAGATAGAGAAATCAACAATTACTAGCTGCACAGGATTTCTTGTTCCCATACTTCCTGGATATGCAAAACTGAAGCACATGTACAGTAAATTACCAACTATTGCCTGCATGGCTCAAGACTTTCTTGCGATCCCAGCAACAAGTGTTTCAGTTGAGTGCGTCTTTTCGAAATCTCAACACATCTGCTCATTGAAAGCAGAAACAATCTTGCAAGCACTCTTAACAAAGTTAGATGTAAATGAGCCAGTAGTGAAGTTTAAGAAACACGAGTCTGTTTGATCCCCTATCAACAACCCTATACCCTAACAATATAACCATATTTATACAGTATATAGTGTATAAATAACCATGACCATATATTTACGCTGTCGACCCTATATGTATACTATATGGTTGGAGCCTTACCTTGGCCTACTCGCAAGCAGTTACTGAGAGAGGATGATAGCGTTGTCGCTTTCGGCTACTACCATCACCGTGTGAAAGCGTCTAAATGGGATGGAGTGGATGGATTTGGGAAGGGGTACCGGCGGCGAGAGTGTCTCTTTGACGACTACCGAATTTCCAAATGAAATGCTTGCTCCCGCTAATTGTGTTTGATGATGTCACGTTCTCGCCTGACTAGTATTCTGCTCGCTGGCGTGCAGCCCTTGCTAGATAGAAACATCATGTACACCCCGCTCCTACCCCACGCTGCATACTCAGACCGCTCTCGTTTCCGCCCCATCGCCTCAGGCCTCAGCAGCACAGGTTTCTTCCTCATCACCGCCGTATTCTCTGGCGTTTTCTTCCACCTTGTTGTCTTCACCCTGTACAGCCGCTCAGGAGCGGTCTCTCTACAGGACTGGCGACTCCATCTTCCATTGGTCTTTCGCCCCAACAACGCCTCCTTTCTTTCCTCGCTCGCCCCCACGCCCACACCATCGCTCCTGCCAGACAAACTAGTCCTCCCATTCTGGGCAAATAATCAGACCCGACATCCATCCAAACCATCACCATCATGGCCGCCGCCCGCCCGTGCGCGCCCCGAAGAACTGACCCTAGAGCAGCTGAGAGACCTTGTAGCTGGCACCAAAGGCTTCTTCGCCCGTGATTTCAGTCTTGGCTTAGGATGGAACAATGTATGCGTTCTCCTGTACATTCTCCCAGCCCCATTGAACCTCGCTCGTTTCAGGTGCGATATATCATCGAAGCCGCGCTGCTTCAGTCACAACTGCTCAACCGGACGCTGGTCCTACCGTCCTTTGTATATGCTCGTGCATGCGAGTATAACAGGTGAGACAAATGACCTGATGGCCATTCCCTTGTCGGACCTGACTCGGCATATAGTACCGTCTGTGCGGATTATGCCCCCATGGTGAACAAGGGCGACGCCGTCGGCTTGGACGAATGGCGCGGGCTGCCTCTCGAGCAGCAGATGGCCTGGCAGATTTCCATGAATGTCATGCTGAACCTCACGCATCTTCGCGAGACCTATCCCGTCATCCTCATCTCGGATTATCTTCGGCTTCATGGCATGCCCCCTGACCAGGAATCCAGCAACGGCGCATGGCACAGCGACACATACCACAGCCATCCAAATGTTTTTGAGAAGGACCGGGCCAAACTGCCATCTCTCTTTGTCATCGAGAACGGATGGTACGATCCATCGGGCACGAACCGCATCGACGTCATTCCTAACGAGATGAAGGCTCGCGGTAAATGGTCGTCTGTCGATACCGACGATGCTCTCACGCATGACCAGGGTCACTGGCTACACGATGTGCCTACCAATGCGTCTGAGCGTCTGCGTCAAGCACTGCCTGATAACTCCTTCGTGCTCGACTGGGAGCAAGCTAGGTCGGCGCTCCAAGGGGGAGATGACGTCCAACTATGGGATGTCCATACCGATGAGCAGCTAGAGCAAGTGATTCTCCAAAACGGATGGGAGGTCCTGTACACCTTCCGCGGCAGGTATATTGCATCTTCCTGGGTTGGCTAGGCCTTACTTTTTTCTAGCCTTGGTATGGATTTCACAAAAACAGTCGTAGACCCAATCAAGCAAGTCGTACCGCGCAATACCATCCGTGGCTTCGTGGATGATTACGCCGACGTGGACGCCGATGTCGTAGCCCTCGCCGGGGAAACGCATCTCAATCGAAAACCCGTAAGCCGGTTTTGCTCCCCTACTGTCGAGTTGCTCAGTTGTATCGCATCATTAGGGTGCAATGCGGTTCTCCACTGTCGCCGCGCGCGCGGATTTTTCCCGCACAGTTCTGAAAGCCATGCGTGCCCCAGACGATGTCCTGTTGCTGGCGGATGAGCTTGCTGCTAGGATGGACAAGCGGACAGAGGGCCGTCTGTGGATGGGTGCCCACATGCGCCGCGGAGATTGTAAGCCCTTCCCACCTGCACACTTGTCTCATCATTTCTTAACCTTGTGGGTCGTCAACTAGTCGTCAAGATTGGTTGGGTAATGGAGACGTCGCTCGAAGCGCACATCACACGCGTGAAGGACCACCTCGAGGGAGGCCGCCACATCCTAGAGTCCCTGAAGGATCTGCAGACATATGCCATCCTTGACGTCGCGCCAGACTATAGCCAGATTGAGCGCGTACCCCCGCGGCCGGACGATCCGTACGCGCATCGCCCACCGCTCTCCATTACATCCGTTTGCTGACTACTCCCCATATGTCTAGGTTCTACATTGCGACGGACGAGCGCGTCGCGAGCAGCTTGGAGATCATCGCGTCGCAGGGGGCGGTGTTCTTGAACGACCTGCTGACGATAGAGGACCGGCGCGCGTTTGGGTGGCCGCTGATGATCACGGACGTGCGCGCGCTCGTCGAGCAGGCGCTGCTTGCACACGCCGCGTACTTCTACGCCCACGCTATGAGCTCCGTCGCGGGCGGGATCATGAACATGCGCGCCGCGCGCGGGGCAGACCCGCGCACTGTCCTCCTGGACTGATTGGTGCGATGGGTCGGACGCCACAGACAGATTGATAGACTCGCACGACGTGGATACTACATAACTTTAAAAAGTCAAGACACCGTTGGTTTTGAGGTCGGCGGGCTTGCCGTCGCCCGCAGGTCTCGACGTGCAGCGTGGTTTAGGTATATTTATTGGCCATGACGTTTAGCATCCCGCTAGAACCTTTTGCATCGTGTTTACGCACCACCTCCNNCCCCCCCCCCCCCCCCCCCCTGCATTTGCCACTTAGATATTGGCCCCTCCCCCACCCCCATCATACTTTCATTCACTAGATCACTGGCCGACAGACACTTTAACGCTACCAACCCATGTGAAATCTTACGTACGAAATCGATGTAATACAGCTCACTCGACGATTCTCGTGCCAGTTCGGAGCATTGGGTCAAGGATTGCAGCCTCGCCACTTCCTCGGAGGGGCTCCGAGGTTCCGACCGTGTCTACCCCTTTTTAGGACCGTTTGGGCCGTCTGCGCACCCCCACACAAGGTTAGGGTTACTGTTGCGACTCGCCGCTTCTACGCCGTGGCCACTGCCTGACTGGCGGCCCCTGTGACTGCAGCCTCGTCGTCTGGCCAGAGTGCACAAGAACGAGCAGCTCGTTCCGTGACTCTTTTGCGCGCGCGCCTGCTAGTTGTTCCCCGCTGCCCCCCGAGCAACCCGCCCGCTACGGCCCACCCGCTGTATATGAGTCACGGCGTGCACCCATGCACTGCCCTTTCCATGGCACTGCAGCCTCATCCGCCCGCCGTCGCCCCGCCCACCACTTCCTGACCAGCATGCACTAGTCACCTGCCGCCTTCGCTCCTGCTTGCGGCACTCGCCTCGGCGCCCGTGCCAGCTGTCCCCACCTCTCCGTGCAAAAGAGCCACGGAACGTGCGCCATGCGTGCTCGTTCTGTGTCTCCCGTCCACGCCCGCCCCACGCCTCTGTCCGTAGACGCACAGAGGACACGGAACGGGCACAGGAAGCGATCGTTTCGCGCAGTTTAGGTGTGTGTCGGCCGTCGCTGCTCGCCGGCCCTGCTCCTGGCCCTCTGCTTGGAGGCGGCGGCGCACCTCGACCCTGATCCCCCACAGTGGCTACTAGCATTCGCACACTGGCATGACGTACAGAACGAGCATGTCTACCTGCTCAACCGCTGCCACCACCTCGCTCACCCACCCACACTACGCCACCATATCGCCGCCGCATTCACATCTCTCCTGCCCTTTCCGCCACCTGCACGAAATGAGCATATCATGTGCTCATATGGTGTCCTTTGTGCACTCGCCTATCGCCGCCCCCAATTAAGCACCAGCCTATGCCCTCAATAGGGAATGGGCTTGTCATTATCATAATAGTATAGTATAAGAAGCACGTATGATGAATATAAAGTATGTACAGATGTGCATGAGACAGTCATGACAGGAACACTGTCATCTTGGTGGATGCATCACACACCAGAGAATGGAAGTTTTATACAAGACGATGCTAGTGGAGAGCTGGGTTGCGCGTCTTCTACGTACCGAGGAGCGAGGAAGGAAGCATGGCACGCCGCACGCCGCACGCCGCACGCCTCTCCTTCTCACCCTCAGGAGCAGCACGCTCCGTCTTCAGGGCCATTTGCGCACGCATGCGAGCACCAAGATGGCCGCAAGCCACCCTGTACGTCTCGCTCCCAGGCCCTGCAGGAGCAACTCTGACTCATCTTCGATCCCCTCCAGGCCAGGTCGGGCTGGTCATGACTTGCACCAGGCCTCGCATGCCCGTCCCGTCCTGACACACGTGAAGCAGATCACCATGCTTGTTGTTCTCCTTTTGGCCATCGTGGCATCGGATACTTCCAACATTGAGCCTCTTGTATCTATCACACGCCGCGTGCGTTGCAAGGTCGTCTCAACCTCGGACAAATAGCGCCCGAGACCCTCTGGTCACTTGATCTCTAGTCAAACCCGTAAGCCCAGACAGTCTTCTGCTGAGGTCAGCATCGGAGACTAGATCGAGAACGCTAACGTGAGCCGATCTCCCTTATCCGACGCGATAAGACACTCACGTGCCTATTTAGTTAATTAAGAGGTCTTTCTGCGCTTGATTGATATCCCAATCTTACGAGCGCTGCTTTGTAATCAGCGGAAAGCCGTAACTATTTGGCGCTCGAGCGCGTGCGCACGTACGTACATGTCGGTATCACAGAATCGTAATCGAACGGCCCTCGTGAATGTTATATCTCACATCGAAACCCCCTGCGGTATATGGATTGTGTCGTCGTGAGACCAGTCATAAAGCTGTCAGCAATGTATCCAGAGACAAATGCTGTAGTCGTACAATGAGTAGTGTAAAGTTTCCAGAGTCGTAGCAGGACATTACAGATTCGTCATCGTCAAATGCAGATCGTTGATCCAGAATTTTTTTTGATACCCGTATCCTAGGGACCCGTAGCTAGAGAGGAAAAGCCCTTACTTCGAATCGTCATTTGCGGTTCGTCCACCAGGACGGGGAGCCCTTAAATATCCAGACCTCCTTCCTGGCCCCAAGGCCAAACAGCCCCATGCGCGCCAAGGGCACGCTCGCGTCCAGCTTGAACGCCATGTCGTTGATGTGCTTCAGGATGTGCGCCAGGAATACATTCTTATCGATCCCGAGCGCTACGCAGGGAATAAGAGCGGTCAGTGCACAATGAGTGGCGCCTGGAAGAGCCGCCGACGCACAGTTGATACCATTCTTGATGTGTATTCGAAGATTGCCGTCCTCACCGGTGTGATCGCCCGTGATCCGGCGCGGAAACGCAGATCTTAGGGAAAGGCCCAAGGTCTGCTTGACAGCGGCGGGGGGGTCGATAAAGGTCACCTTGTCCCCCGCGCGGTTAAGCGTCATCGCGAAGAAGTGAGCCCCTCCGTCGGGTGGTGCTCGGATGAAGACGAGGCGAGGGGGCTTGAGCTTCATGAGAAAACGGTTAAATGCTGTACGCAACAACGAGAACGAAAGGGAGGGTGTGGATAAGATACGTACTGCGCGCCCTGTGTTTATGGACGTAAGGTAGACATAGCCCTGCGCGATAAGCATCAGAAACTACCAAGGGGATAACTCTGCAGTGACGGACTTGGTTAGATAAGACCCAAAAAATGCGGCAAATCATTTTCTGCACTCTGGGAACAGACGTTTGGCAATACCGAACGGTGGCTGATGTGAATTGTACGTACAAAATGAGATCTCGGCCCTTGCTGTCCCATGGGCTTCCGGCAAACTTGACGTGCCAATGGTTGCCGATTGTCGACTGGCTGATCACACCAGGAGGCCACATAGGGAATATATGCTCTCGCAGCTCCTCGATGGTAGACTGAAAAATAATGTTCTTGATCTGAAGTTCGTTTGGGGGCTGGAGGGCAAGAAATATGTGATCTAGACGAAAATGATGTTCATGTCGTGTGCAAGTAGACTAAGCAGGCACCCACGCACCGACATCAACTTGGACATGTGAGCTTGAGTTTGTACGGGACATGGAGTTCAACCGTGGACGGTTATCAGGGCCGGAATAGGTCCGCGTTCTGGAGACTGGCGTTCCTGCAGCGTTGGAGCGCTCGACCTTTTTCATGGCAGACTTGGGCTGCCGCTGCTGTTTGGTGCTGTGACCACCAGCGCTAGTGGTGTGCCGACGCTGCGGGTGAGGAGTCTGAGCGCGCTGAGGACGGGACGCCGGCATGTGGACATCCCCAGATGGCGAGGGAAAGGGTAAAGGAGCGGCGCCGTACTGAGCGGAGGGAGGGGGCTGTTGCTGAGAGTATAATTGCTGTGGATATAGATAGAGCGGTTGTGTAGAGTAGGGGGTGCCATGCTGATAGTATTGATTATTCGCGTACTGCATAGCGCGTCAGATGTGGAGCGAGACGTGAAGAGTGGGCGGCTATGAAGGGGAGGATGAAAGGAGGAGGTGTAGGGAAAGATGGAGGAAAGGAAATGAAAGAAAGCGCTGGAAGAGGATTTTGTCGCAACAAGATTTGGAGAAGAACGGCAACGTGGTCGTGGAACGTTGCCTTTTCGAGACACGGAAATTGCACAGCCATGAGAGAACATCTGAGTGGTCTAAGTACGATGTTTAACAACAACAATAGGAGAGGGCGACGAGGAGGAGGGGGAGACAGGACGCGCAGAGTCAGAGGCTGTGTTGCCCTCATCCGAGTCCTCCAGCCGTGGCTTGAGAACACGTGCTGCCACTACCTCTCTTCCTTCTTCTCCGTCACTATCTCTTCTGAGACCCATGGCCTCCACCTTCTTCACATGGCTGCGCTCTCCAGCTGCCCGCGAATACTTCTTTAGTATGTCTCTCTCTTCTTTTCCACCATCTCTCACCACTCATCTTTCCCACAGGCACTCACTTCTGGGGCCCAGTCCGTCATCTCTCCATCTGCCCCTTCCCCTCGTCGCTCATCCTCTGCTCGTATCCAGGTGGCAAACTGGGGCCTCCCCCTTGCAGCTATTGCAGACCTGAAGAAAGATGAGGATGTCATCTCTGGTGCAATGACTACCGCCCTCGTATCCTACTCGTAAGTCCATCCTCCCTTCTGTGTCGCCCGCTCTCATCACTTCTCGCCATAGCTTGGTATTCATGCGCTTCGGTTCGTAACACTTATTTTCTGCTTTTCGCCTCCTCACCTCCTTGCCTCACAGCATGGCGCGTCCAGCCTCGGAACCACCTTCTGTTCGCCTGTCATGCGACCAACTCAACTGCTCAGCTGACCCAGGGATATCGATTTGTGAACTACTGGTACAGAGGAGGCAAGGAGCAGAAGGAGAGGGAAATGCTTGCTCTTAAGCAAGCTACTGCAGTTGAAAAGTAGCCACACTAATTACTTCCGTTTTCATATACGTATAGATTAGATCTTTTACCCTTTTTGACTTGTTTCCTCCAAAAACAATGGCTGTGGCGGGATGTCTATTCAGCAGGGCGTCTACACGTAGCTTCACCAGAACCCATCGTCAGCGTCGGCATTCCCTTTCTTCTTTCCGGACGCTCCATGCGCCAGGACTTGCCGCTCGTACATCTCTGCGACCTGCGAGACTCTGCAGTCAATGATGGGAGTAAATGGAGAATGTAAGATCAAAGAATACCTGGTCTGGCCCCGTCGCGGCGTCCGCGCCCTTATCTTCCCGAACCCGCAGAAATCGCGGAAACCGCAACGATATCCCCCGCTCGTCCACCTAGCAATTATGTTCGCTCAGATACTAGCACAACATCAGTGTTCGTTCACTTACCAAGCCCATTGCGGCTGTGTATACAGGGCTCAGACTCAGATCTGCCGTAAGCACCTCCCAAACGACGCGCGGCTCGAACCATATTTCAGGCTTGGCGCCCCCGGCCTTCACGTCGCCTCGACATTTGCTAAGCTCGAGCGGCTTGAGCACTTCGTAATGCGATGCGAGCGCCTCCTCGCTGAACCCCGTCCCGATCTTACATATCGTCTGGAACTCCTCCGCGTCCGAGTCGTAGCACGCAAGCAAGTATGCGCCGTAGACATTCGTCCGTTTCCCCTTGCCGTAGTACCCCCCGACGACAACGAGATCGAGCGAGTCTCCGACCCCAGCCAGATAGTCCTTTTTCAACTGGTAGACAGAGTCAGTTAATGCAAGCTGTACGTAGGGGTATACGAAGGATGCTGTACCTTGAGCCAATTGACACTTCGTCGACTGGGCTCGTAGTAGCTCGCCTCGGTCTCAAGCATCTTGACCATCAGGCCTTCACACCCGTCCTTGACACTCTCATCCAAGAATGCTTGAATGTCCTCTGTAGACTCATTGTCGGACGACCTGGCGAATGCAAACTCCCCGTCGATTGGTTGGAAGTGCTGTCGCAGGAGCTCTCGCCGCTCAACCAGGTTTTTGTGCAGCAACGGCTGATTGCGTCCCCGCCACTGAATAAGACCAAATCACCCCTGCGAATCCCAGAAGAATGTGCGTACCTCACCGTTCAGGTACAGCAAATCGAACCCAAAGAGACACACGCGGACTTGGATGTCTTTCACTTTGACGTCCTTGCGCTTACGCTTGCTCAGATCCTGGAACGGCATGAGCTTTCCCGTCTGGCGGTCGATGGCAACCGCTTCTGCATCGAGGACGAAGGACTTTGTCGATTCCGTGATACACTATTGCATGGTTCTGATCTAAGTATGCAGTTCTCAGGAAAAAAAGGTACGCGGCGGGGACGCTCACATGGGGCAGCTGTTCGACGAGATCCGGATATTTCTTGCTCATGTCCTCTGAGTTCCGGCTGAAGATGCCCACCGTCCCGTCCTCCAGGAGGTGCACCTGCGCCCGCTCGCCATCATACTTGTATTCGCACGTGAAGCGCTTCCCCTCGAAGCGGTCCAGGACCTCACCAATCGCCTTCGTTGGCTTCGCAAGCATGGGCTTCAGGGGCACACCGGGGGTGAGCTTGCACACATCACGAAGCCCGTCGACACCGACATCGAGGAGGGCCGGTACGACCCTGTCATAACTGGGCAGCTCGCTGAGGTAGGTGACCTGACGTTCAGCAAGAGTGAATACACACTCAGGAATGCGACATAACCTGTATACAGATTTGAGAACGCTTGCCGCGTGCTCTAATCGAGCTGACAACTTCTCCATCTTCAGTTTCTTTCCACCTGAAAAGGCGCTCGGGCTTCAGACTCGACGGCGTAGGGGATATTGGCCTACCTCGCTCGTGCTCGGCCAACATGGAAGCGTGCGCAAGGGCCACCAACACTGTCCGTTCCGCATTCCCAATTCGAAGCTTACCTTCCAAGCTTCGAACGATGTATTTCGCTTCTTGGTCCTGGCACGCAGCTAGCAACTTGGTGATGATCGATACTTTCTTGTTTTGCGACTGTATCATTCCAGAGCATCAATAAAGGATGCGGGTTCTTGATGCCCAGAGGACTAACCGAATGACCCGTACTCAGAGCTATCTCCTTGAGATGATTGAATACAAAGGATACGTTGAGTGGCTTGGGCTTGAACAAAGTCTTCTGCATGTTTTTCGAGTTCTGAACGGAAAATATGATAAGATACGTCATTTGTACGTATCCTATCAAACAAGAGGGACAAACCATAGCCACGAGTCCCAAATCTCCGTCCTTCTTCAGATCAGACTTGATGACCGCGAGGCTACGCCCAGTCGATTCTCCAATAGCCTTGATCAACAAGCTCTCCCCAATGCCTAATTCGATGCCGATGTAATCTGGGCTCAACTGGAGAAGCCATCAAGTCGGCAAACAAAACACCAGTTGATAAATACATACCCGATTTATGCATAAATAGACGGTCTGCAACAGAGAAACCGTGTCTCCCTTCTTACTCCGCTCGATCACGAGTAACAGAAGACTCGTCAGTAGCGAGGTCTTCTCCAAGCGCTTCGTGGTGGCCTCGATCAACGCAAATGTCTTCGCGAGAGCTGCGTATGGCACGCTGCGGAAACGTGCTCAGCAAAGTCCAGACGCGCACCAATGACTACCTACGGCTCTCCAATCTTCCACCCACCATCAATGTCCACCTCCTCCCGCCGATCCAATACCGCCTGCGCACTGTGTAAGAATAGATGTAAGTTCAGCAGGCGGCGAGTCGCAAACATTACATACTTTTTGGATGCGACCTGTCCTTCCTCCTCATCTTCCAGCTCATCCGAGCTGCTGGACTCCGCTGCCACCTCGCCACCGTCTTTCGCATCATCACGCTGCACCAGCCTCTTGACATTAGTATTGATAGTAGATGCAGCCGACTCCTTGGACGTAGATGCCTTCGTCGGGCGCGACGGACCTGGGGCAGCAGACTTGGGCTTGCGTTTGGGCGGACCCACTTTGAGTGGCTTCTTCAACGGAGACGCAGGCGCCGGGCTCCGCGCCTTGTCCTCTTCTACATGTGCGCAGCCCCGTAAAACACAGCGGCCACCCCAGAGATCGGACGCACCTGTAGCACTTGTCGTGCGCTCCACCCCGTCCTCCTCGTCTGACGATACGACCCGTCGTTTCTTCACTTGCGGGAGGTCTTCTGAGCGGGCTAACAACGGGAGGGAACGGTCAGACCAATAGCAGGGTGATGCGAGGACGTGCTAGCAGACCGTTGGACTTGCGTGGGGACTGCTTCCGCTTGGAGACCTCAGCTGCGGTGGATGTCAGACCAGCCAGCAAGATCCTGGAGGCGTGCACGCACGCTTAGTATAGGATGGCTTGTCTCCGTCCACGGTGTTGGGGCGCGCATCTCCCGCAGGCTCTCCATCAGGCTCCTGTTTTACCTTCTTTTTATCGCCCCACAGGTCTGTGAGACTCGACTGTTGGGGAGGCGGCGGTTTCTTGCCTGGGGGCATGGTAAAGAACTTGCCTTATATACAATGAGAAATAGGACGTCTGGGAATAAAGGACAGCGCGCACCCAACGTCTGCTGGCGACCCATAACAGAGCGGAGGCTGTGGACGCGTGCGACGCGTGCAGCAAACATGTGTCAATACTTCAGACGCGTCAGTGACAACGAGTTTCAAACTCAATTCCCACGCGTCGCACCGTCGCGCTCGCCTGACTCTCCACGATTAATTGGCATTATCTTTTGCGGAATAATTTGGCTGAGGGAGGCTGCAAGAAGTGTAGCTTCACAGTATCGTACTAAACTTATAGCACACAGATGTGGGAATGGAGGTGACGGGTACGGAGAAGAGCGTGTGTTAATATACTCGTGGAGACGAAGACCCTTGAACGCAGACTCAGAAAACGATAACAAAATACCCTATAAAGGTGGAAATAAAGGGCGAAATAAAAGGCGGTGGGTGAAGAGAATGCGATGGTCACTATACCTGTGCAGTGTCGCTAGAGAGCATAATGATTGGCGAGTATCGAGATAGTGTGGCCTCTGCCAGAGAAAGGAAGGTTGCGATGGGAATACGATCAAAGATGGGTAACAGTTGATATGTATACGCAGATTCTGCTTGTGCATATTCTCGGATGATTGTCCGCAAAGGCTGCTCTGCGTGATGTCAACGAGACAACCTGAGGCTACATGCATCAAGGAAGCCTTCGCCATGAGAACGCTCAGTCTCTGAAGTCTAATCAATGTGACAAAGGTAGCACCTGCACAAGAGCTCTGACCCGAGCACACATCTAAACGATAGGATCCTATAAAACCAACAGCGTGAGCCACCCCCGAATCAATCAGGCGGCAGTCATCATGCTAGTCGACAATGTAAGCACTGTGTACTACAACGCGGTACACAAGAACCAGACCTTTTCCGCTTTGCCTTGGTCATTTCTTTTCGTAAAGCTGGCCCGTCCAGCGGCTTGAGCAACTCAAACGCGCAAAGAAGTTCCTCCGAGACGCTGCGCGTGACAAGCTTCAGAGACGCAATGATAAACTCCTAAGGAGTGGACGTACCTCATGCAAGCGCCATAATTGTCGAATTCTAGAGATAGATGTTCAGTTTCCAAAAGGTACACAGCTGTAAAGGCGCATATATACCTCCGCAATAGTTGGGTGCGCTGAAGACGGTGACCAATGTCCGGTCGTTCCAGAACTCATAGCCATCTTCCACCACCATATGCGCACGACATATAAGGTCCATGTCATAACGAACAAGGAAATCGTTGATGATGGCCTTTCCAAAACAGTAGCTAACTCCTCTCTCATTGTCTTCCCAATCAACGGCGGAGTCTGAGGGGTCCGACCAGAGAAGGTCGTTGAGAAGCCCGTAATCAGGTACATCAGTCGGCCGCTGAAGGGCCTTTATGTCCTCCATGGACTGCAATGAGGGGGAGAGGCCGCCATGGACACAGAATATCTTCGACGCAACGATAGCCGCAATGGGGAGACAATTGAAAACATCGATGAATGTCTTCCACGTCTTGATGTTACATCGTCTTTTGCACTCATCGTAAAAGCCATACACTGTGACACAGCATTGAGCGACTTTGCAAGAAAGTGTATTGATGACGCACCTCTGGTCACGTTTGCACACTCGTGGTTTCCTCGGAGAAGGAAGAAGTTCTCGGGGTACTTAATCTTGTAACATAAGAGGAGCAGGATGGTCTCTAAACTCTGCTTTCCCCTGTCGACATAGTCTCCGAGGAAGAGGTAGTTGGAAGTTGGGGGGAAACCGCACATCTCAAACAAGCGTATGAGATCTGAATACTGTCCATGGGTATCACCCACGATTTTGACCGGCGGGGAAAGCTCAATGAGGGTCGGTTGACGAAGGAAAACTTCGCGCGCAGCTTGGCATATGGACACGATCTCGACATTCTTGAGACAAAGCGACTTGCTGATCTTGCCCGTGTATCCAACATCGAGCAGTCGTTGGATTGTCTCGTCTACGTCGAAAGACTTGAGCTTGTCCTTGCCGCTTGTCAAGCCAGGAGAACCGACAGAGTCTCCGTGCGGTATATTGTTGCTTGCCGAGCCTGAGATCATGGCGTTGGAGCTAGTTAGAATGGTCTGAGTCGCAAGAATGTCAAGCGGGGGAGGTTTATGAGGGGGAGAAGTCAACGAGGCGGAGGCAGAGAATGATTGTACAGAGTTCACATCGTTGATGGTGTGGCTCGTATCGTTGGTGGCGTCAGAGGAACCCAGTAGTCGGGTTCCGCTCCCACTAGGTTGTATCAGGTCGCCGTTGGGATTGGAGACGTTGATGGAAGGATTGGACTGGGCACTGGACGAGTCCCCGCTATTGGGAATGTTGGAGGAGCTAGTGGCAGCAGAAGCTGAGACATGACCCAGGCTGTCTTGTTGACTATCGGCGGGATGGTCTCCTGAAGCAGGATCGATGTTGACCATATCCGCAGGACTGTCCTTGTCCTTTCCGCTCTTCTTAGATTTCCTGGAAGGTTGCTGACCCATAGGGAGGCTCTGGGGAGGAGCTGTACGGGAGCCTGGCTGCGGCGACTGAGACCGAGACTTGGACAGCCTGTTGGTAAAGACGGAAAGGAGCGTAGGAGCCAGCTTGGGGAAAAAGGGAGGGGAAAAGAGGGCGGAGATGGAGATGAAGGAGGCCGGTTGAGAAACCAACGTAATAATGAGCCGAGCAGCCGCCACTGTTCGACGGGCTTGTGCTAACGAGCTCGAGCTCCTACTAACTTGGCACAACCCGCCCTCTTTATTTGGCTCATATTTGGTTCCAGCCACTCGCATATATCTTTTCTTTCACCATAGCATAGCATAGCATAGCATGACATGATGACAGTGATGGGACAAGTAAACGCGATGCAATATGATATCCCTGCCTAGAACTTGGTGAACGACTTGACGGCCACCTTGTTCTCCGATACCCGCAAGACATTGAACCGCACAGTTTTCGACAGAGGTCGGCATTGGCCTGTTTCCCGACACTTAGCCATGAGCCACGCACATCTGCACAGTCCACTCACCAACAGTGACAATATCACCAATCTGCACCCGGAACGCTGGCGAGACATGTGCCGCCAAGTTCTTGTGTCTCTTCTCGTAACGGTCTGCAATGCAACCCATATTTCTCAACACCACAGGCCCCCAGACAACGTCAGTATACGCACTGTATTTGGGAATGTAATGAAGGTAATCGCGACGCATAATGATGGTGCGGGTCATCTTTGTCGAGACCACACGTCCAGTAAGGATACGCCCACGAATGGAGATGTCGCTAGTGAAAGGGCACTTCTTGTCTGCATCGCGTATTTACCCACAGTACCAGCTTAGCCATATGAAAGATCCTAGTGAACGATCAATCACACACCAATGTAAGTGCCATTGATCGCTTCTGAAGGTGTCTTGAAACCCAAGCCAACATCCTTATACCACCGTTTCTCCTTTGTAGGAATCTTCTTACCAACTGCATATTAGGACCGTACCAGCAGCCGTCAACGTCAGCAGCCGCCTAATAGATCTCTGTCCACTGAGAAAGGTCACGCACCGCGTGCTTTCGCGTTTTGGAAGAGGTGTTGCTTCTGGTATGCCTTCTCAAACTGATGTAGAGCTTAAATTCAGAAAGGCGTTAACGGAAAAGATACCCAGGAATGCACACTTGTTCAGCCATAGCCTTAGTGTTAAAGTCGAGGGGAGGGGGGTAGGTGGGGTGTGTGGAGCGGCCTTAGCGCAGAAACTACTACCTTACAACAGCTGACGGGGACCAAATTCCTAGTATGGAAGCTCAGGTACAAGCCACATTGCGCGAGAACTATACAGTTCATCGGGATTATCCGTCAACTCTTTCGATCACAATCACACAGGATTGTGTCAATGTTAAACGACCGGCCCTGACATCTCAATATTCACAATCGATAGTACACTAACTTCTGAATCCTCGTGTGGCACGTGAGGTTTACAAGGCATCTTCATTTTGAAGCACCCGAAGGCCATCTCTTGTTGGATTAGACCTGTGGAGCCTCTAATCGACTTTACACCTCACAAAAAGGCCTGCACACAAAAAGAAATGATAGGGGAAATACGACGCCCTTGGAGAGGGCGCCTGCTGAGATAGTAGTCCCCGTAGCTGACCTCAGCAGAAGACAGTCACTTGAGACAGCATATTCTTCGACAAAAGAAGAGAACGCCTCGCGGTGAAAACCAAACCCGGGTTTAATAATACAGGGAAAGTGATATATAGAGAAAGCGACAATATATAGTAAGCCAACCTCACTATCTGGAACCTCTAATAACATCATTGTTAAGGGTGGCAGCTATTCTGTATCGTAACGGGATTCGCAAGGCAACGATGCGGAAGTAACTGGAGGAGGCCAACGAGCATACTGTATGCGAGGCGGAGGTGTTGGGAATGGGGTTAGCAGCTGAGCTGATCAAGAAGTAGGGGTCGGTCACGCGGGGATCGTTCGCAGTCGACAGCAGAGCTGCTATTCACTGGCAGGCAACGCAGTTAACATCCGCGGGACCGGGGGCCTACCCTGAACTGGATACATGAGGCGGTGGTGACACTGCAGCGAGCAAGGGTGGGGTCAAGTCTGGTGGTGCGCTGCGTGCCCGGCCATAAAGGGATTGTGAGCAATGAGGCGGTAGATGTGGAGGCGAAGAAGGTAGCGAGAGCAGAGGGGAGCATTGAACAGGGTTGCTCGGGGTCGGCTGTTCCCTGTACGCAGCCAACCAAGGATTCACTGCTGACCTGAAAGCACACGCGCGACAGGTTTTCGATCGGTCTCCTTGGTGCGAGAAGTTGTGATGCATAGACTCCCGAGCAACATCGCATGGTTTCGGACAATCACTGCTATGCTCCCTAGAAAGCATGCATCCCTTCTCATCCAACTGCACACCAGACACATTCCTCTGAATAGGCATCTGCACATGATTGGGGAGGTGGTTGGCATGGTGTCCCCTGTGGCAAATGGGAGGAAACCATGCACCACCATATCCTTGTCTGCTCCATGCATGATGGGGCACACCATCAATTACAACAGGCAGTGGCAGGTCTTGCTCTGATGTCCTGCTGAATTGTTGAAATATGGGCAAGGTGGCAAACAGCAGATTGATCATTAGGGTGTAGAGATAGGGTTGTGAGCCCAGGTGAAGATAAATGAGCCACAAGGACAACAGTCCAGAGGCCTAGAGAGTTAGAGACATAGCTGTAAGATGTCAGGCCACTATTATTTTCCCTATTTTTCTCTCCATTTTCCTCTATTTTCTTATGTCTCTACTGTCATAGATCTTACAATCACTCCTGATCTATCAAAGTGATTCTCATGGTCATACATTCTTTCTCTTCATCTTTATTGGCTGATGACATGTACATTGTCTGATCTCTGATCAGCCTGTTCTATTTTTACTTATGATACATTTTCTCACCCTTGCTGTGCATGCTCACCAATCCTTCTCACACCTGCTGCAGAGTATCACCAATCACTCTCACAGTTGCTGCAGAGCCTCAGTCAGCACTGATGCATCCCCTCTATTATTAGATATGACATCACTACTATAATTTCTCATTCTCTGGCCCTATACTATACTGCATGATCTGTGCACATCCCAGGGTACTATATATACATAGGACTTCTAGTGGTTTATTCCCCAGTTCTGATCATCTGGGATATCTGCTAGGTACAGTACCAGTTCTCTTTTCTCTTTACTATATGCTAATATATCTGGGATATCCACTAGTCTAAGTGTTGATGAGCATCACGTGCCGGAAAATGACCATCAGTGACATCAGGTGAACACAGCGACATCAACGTGCCACACGCAAAAATCATCCACAGTCGCTATAATTGCGCATTCACGCAGGCGTCGGAAAACAATACCAGGTCGGCCGACAAGGGATAGGACAAATAGGCTGAGGCATGGTCTAGACCCACCAAAGTAACCATGGAGGTACGAGTCACAAAGTCAGCATTTGGTGCGATTGGTGCTATTCCTCTTTTGCTCATCCGCTATAGTATGATACTTTATTCGCTCGCATACAGACTCCACTTCATTTCAAATATCCCTATGATTGACCCTACACTGTAAATTTTCTGTTGTGTTTTGTTGTGCTCCAGTCTTGGAGCTAGGCTTGTATTTAGAAAGAGCATCATCTGTTGAAAGGACCAGATTCCTCCCACCCTCAATTTGACTTCTTCTCCCATCCGAGTCGATAATCAAAAGGCAAATATCAACCTTCCCTCCACGTGTCTTATTATCAAGAAAAGTGCATGTTCCCCGTAAGTCATGTCTATCATTGTGTTGCGTAGCGTTCTCCATTGCATTCTCCATTGCGTTGCGCTGCATTGCATTCCCCACTGCGTTGCATTTTGTTTCCACTACATTGGATTCTCTCTTGTGCTCTCTATTGCATCATTTTGTATCTGTCTTATCATGTCATATCATTGGTTTATTACCCAAGTCGCATTCCTCTAGTAGCTCTAGTCGAATCGCACTATCGCCCTTATCACCCTTAACTACTAATACTCTCTACTTTGGTGTCTAGGGAACTTTACGGCTTGCACCCTCCAGCAATTGCTGTGGTTGTGGTTACTTTCCCCTCTCAGCCTGACACAGTACATAACATATTGGAGCCCACTGTGAGGGACTGCAAGTCAAGATTATGTCTAGACACCACTACAACCTTCATTTGCAAAGACACACAAGCTCATTGACAATTGAAGCGCTACGAGACGAACTCGAACAATTTGTCGGCCCACCGCATTATTCTCCACCTTCCACACATTCCCCGCTCATAGAAGAAGAACTAATCTTAACCCCACACGCTTCATCTCCTGTAGATTCATCATTCTTCTCGGCACCCAGCACTTTATCTTCACCTTCAATCTCGACTATCACCCCGACTCTATCCCACCAAACCAATCACCAATCCAACTCACATACCCCACCCCATATCACACCAATGGCAACGCAGTATGTGATGCCCGCACGAGGTGACAGGACCGCACCGAAATTCGACCCGAAATGCCCTCGCAACCTCTGACAATACTTTGAAGATCTCGAATTCCACTTCGATCTCACGCAAATTCAAGATAATCAAGCACGTAAAATTCACACGTGGCGCTATGTCGACGTAGACATCCAAGACCTCTGGGTGACACTTCTGACATATAAAGACATGACTAAAACATACAAAGACTTCAAAGTGGAGATCTATGAACAATACCCCGGGTCCGAAGTCACTCGGAAGTGGACCCATGCGGATTTATCATTTCTAATACAAGAATGCAGACTATTGGGTATGCAGTCACTAGGTGACTTTGCTGACTACCACAGACAGTTTGTAGTCATCATGGGTTTCCTGCGGAGCGCCCAGCGACTCTCAGAATATGAGCAGGGTAACCACTATGCTGAAGGCTTCCCACCTGGTCTATGGGAACGCATCACTCTACGTTTACAGATAGTCCTACCACAACATGATCGTGAAAACTCATATCCACTCAAGGACATAGAGGCAGCAGTGTGCTATGTGCTTCATGACATGACGTCGGCAATTCGTGTGATGGGCCTGACGCCACCCGCGACTACTTCTACCACTTCACCGCCTGCTACTAACATTAAAATAGAACCACCCAGAGTACCCGATATGGACGCTTGGGCTCAGGCAATTGCCAGAGTGCTCGAGTCCCAACGTGCAGCACGCCCACAACTACAAGGTACTGCACCACCGCGCAAGAACGGTAACATGTGCAATTTCTGTGGCGAGACGAATCACTATATCCGTGAATGCCTAGTCGTCAATGACTACATCACACAGGGTAAGATTAGTCGGAACGCTGACAGAAAAGTTGTACTGCCTACAGGGATCTTTGTGCCTAGAGGCATTACAGGACAATGGTTGCATGACTGTGTCAACGAGTGGCACCGCCAAAATCCAGGAAATGTCAGCACAGGTCAAATGATGCTAAACGTGCAGGTGACAAACGGCCGCGATTTCGATAACAGGGGCGCCAGTTTGTATCAGCTGTTGAAGGACGAGCGCATCATGAATCTCGAACGTGAGTTGTATAACTTGCGCCGCGCACAGGTACCCTTCCAGCCTACCATCAGGACACAAAGGCAGCATGCAGAAGAGAATTCTGCGTCCGGCAACAACTCTCGCGATGCGCCTGAGGTACCCTCGCCTCGTCAATCTAACTCACGCACACCACAGGCAACTCAGGAGTCAACGCCTCTTCAGGCTGAGACTACTCAGTCTGCAACCCGGAGCGACAATGGCCCACCTATTCACCCTTTTGCCCAGGCTCGAGACACAACCATTCCTGCGCCTGTGTCTGCCAATCCTGCGCCATCATGTGTTGCGCCCATACAGAGAAGAACTGACAATGCATACCACGTAGATCCGCCGATTCACGACAAAGCCCATGCAGCAGAAGTATTCCAACGCATTATGGAAACACTGATAACTATCACCCATTGCCAGCTTTATTCCATTGCCCCAGAAGTCCACTACCAAGCTCGAGAAGTGATGATGGTGAAGAAGGTTCCAATCAACCCTGTTCCTATGGCAGCTGCCAACTACGTGGAGGAGGATGATGATGAAAACGACATCATCGATAGCTATGCTCAGACCATCTCTGATGAGAAAGTGTCGCCTCACGCACAACATGCCATGCGAATTCAAAGAGGCAGTCATGTCTAGTTGGCGTGGCAAGCCTATCGTTGTCCCAGACCCATATGAAGCTTACCTTCGCGAGTTTCTGCCTGGTCAGCCACCAGACTTGCTCATAGTTGTGAAGGAGTCAGCATCGCTGCGTTCTATATTGCCACTAGTCGACAACAACCAACAAATCAAAAGCATAATTGATCCGGGGTGCCAAGTAATCACGATGTCAGAAGAGGTTTGCCATTCACTTGGACTAATTTATGACCCGAGTGTGGTCCTAAATATGCAGTCGGCGAACGGTGAAGTCAACAGGTCGCTTGGACTCGCACGTAACATTCCATTTTTATTTAAAGACATCACACTATATCTGCAGGTCCATGTCATCAGAAGTCCCGCATACGACATCTTACTTGGGCGGCCATTCGACGTATTAACGTGAAGCGTCGTTCGCAACTTTGGTAATGAGGATCAGACGATCACAATCCATGATCCTAACACGGGGTCATCAGTGACTGTCCCTACATTGCCACGTGGGTCCCGTCAGTTCCAGTTCCGCCAAAAGGAAGTCTCGGGTTTTTGTGATTCGAGGATCTGACTGCGCATCGGGGAGATCGTGAAACTAATGACGCATTTGTTTACACCAACCCTGTTCCCATTTTTCATCTTTATGCTACATATCCCACTCCATCTGCACTTCCAGTTTCTGCATTTCTTGATTCTTTGGACTCCACTGTTGCCGTGTACAGGAAGAGAAAGTACAAGCTGGTAGCAAAGAAAGTATGCCCGGTTATGGCTGATCTCCCAGCACGCTTTCACATTATTCATGATATACGCGGTGACCTGCTGATGAGCATCACGTGCATGTAACACCGGAAAATGACCATCAGCGACATCAGGTGAACACAGCGACATCAACGTGCCGCATGTGAAAATCATCCACAGTCGCTATAATCGCGCATTCACGCAGGCGTCAGAAAACAATACCGGGTTGGCTGACAAGGGAAAGGACGAATAGGCCGAGGCATGGTCTAGACCCACCAAAGTAACCATGGAGGTACGAGTTGCGAAGTCAGCATTTGGTGCGATCGGCGCTATTCCTCTTTTGCTTATCCGCAATAGTATGATACTCTATTCGCTCACATACAGACTCCACTTCATTTCAAATATCCCTATGATCGACCCTACACAGTAAATTTTCTGTTGTGTTTTGTTGTGCTCCAGTCTTGGAGCTAGGCTTGTATTTAGATAGTGCATCATCTGTCGAAAAGGACCAGATTCCCCCCGCCCTCAATTTGACTTCTTCTCCCGTCCGAGTCAATAATCAAAAGGCAAATATCAACCTTCCCTCCGTGTGTCTTATTATCAAGAAAAGTGCGTGTTTCCCCATAAGCCGCGTCTATCATTGTGTTGCATAGCGTTCTCCATTGCGTTCTCCATTGCATTCTCCATTGCGTTCTCTATCACGTTGCACTGCGTTGCGTTCCCCACTGCGTTGCATTTTGTTTCCACTACATTGGATTCTCTATTGTGCTCTCTATTGCGTTATTTTGTATCCGCCCTATCACACCA
>QLPN01003442.1:0-38834 GCA_003314395.1 Albatrellus ellisii
CCACGAAAGTGAACGATCGACGCGAGATCGAGGGCGATAAGCAAAGGTACGCCGTACATCGCTAGGCCTGTGACTTTAAGGCCACAGACTGAAGCCGTAGATACCTACACCACGAGCTGTTGGACCGGAATGAGTTCTGTCAGTTGGGACAAGGGTCCTTTTCGAGGGCATCCTGCGCACGGAGAGATGATACGGAGTTCCGCCAGACATCGATGAAGGCAGGAGAGGGAGTAAGGGAAATACAAGGACCGGGTCTAGGGAGAGGTCGTTGTCGGTGGATAGGAGATAAACATGCGTCCCCCGATGCAAACGCCTGAGGGTTAGCAATTACTAGTATAACGTGTTGATGGATACACGCCGGCGTGCTTGTCAGATGCAAACTCGGAGCTGTGAGCCAACTAGCTGTGGACTTGGCGGTGACAAGCATTTGAATCCCGTCCTCATAGCTGACCTCAGCATCGTTATGGCAGTCCTGTCTGGTGTAGAGCTTACGCCTAAGTTATCCATCAACAGCAGAGTAATTGCGACCTAGTTCCCGTAGTTGACCTCAGCAGATGACAGTCATTCTGTGTCGACGTGCGTATGTGCGACCCCCAGTATCTTGGTAGTCTCGACGTACTTTCTGATCTGGAAATATCGACGGAGGTCAACTGTGAACATGTTTACAACATGGCTCAAGGCATAATTCAAAAACATATTTGATCGTGCTACCTCTTGCATGCCTGACATAGTGAATCTATAACTGAACTTCTGCGCCATCTTGCTTGTGCCAGCATTCTCCATGGTACAAACAGTGCCTGTATTTGCCAAAGCGGACTCAGAGACCAGTGAATGTCAATGAGCAGCCACCAAGTATCAAATAAAATAAAATAAAATAAAGTTTAAGATCCCAAAGGACTGTGCGATATGTCAACGTTTTACTGTAGGCATTCACGCATGACGGCCTGTGGCTTCTCTAGCCGTCTCGATATAAGAGCGTTCTGCACATCAGCATCCTTGCGCACCACCCCGGATGTGTGCTTCTTGAAAGTAGAATCGGATAAGGCAGGCTGATATGCTATGGTAGTGAAGATGAGATTGATGTTGCTGCACTCAGATTCAGCCCTCAAGAAAAGGATGCATCAAGCTGATTGATTTCATGACAGTGGCATGCTATCGTTGACTTGCCGGTCCATGCCTCGCCATCTAGCCAGGAGATCGGATCTAGAAAACTCCCTTCGGATCGCAAGTCCTCTGCCCAAAGAGACTTCCCCCTGCCCCAGCGATGCAGAATCTCTGTCTCGCACCATCCGCGCACGTGACTCACTTAAAAACGCATTTGTGCCGCAGCGTTGACATTCGCGAACTTGGCGTGCTAGCTCTAGGTGGCCAACGCTTTCCGTTCGATTTTCTTGCACACGTATTTAAGAAATGTACGACGACGGCCATATGCTCCGACGCACCTCGAATCTGATCTCCATTGTCACTGCACTCAGACATATCTCGATCTTTCGACTTTGATCGATGCTTGCCTACCAAAAAATCGTCGACAGATCGCTTGAGCAGGCCTCCAACTTTCGCGGTGCCTCTGTTTCCACATAAAATGCGAGCAAGCTCCTGCTGTTGCGTGATCCATTGGGGGTTGTCTGTCATGTCGACAATCGAGCTGCATGTTCCGCACAGACACTAGACGTCGTCGACACACACATGGCAGAAAAATAACCTAGACAAGATATCTATGCACCGACAGAGCATGGGTGAGCACTTTGCAGCAGGCCCTGGAGTATAATAACAAGATTAAAGCAAGACATCTCCAATTCACTGCATTCCAAGCTGCTTTCTGTCCAGCAGAAATCAATGGCCACTGAGATATTGCGGGATTGAGAGGAAAGGCACCACAGATTATAGGACTATGAGACCCTCAAGCATCGTGGGAAATGAGGATCTATGATGACATAGGTTGTTTCTGGGGTACGTCGTTCCCTCAGGCTGTGTCCACCGTGTACACAGCCTGCCGGGCTGTGTATCCACCTTCTGAGACGGCGTTATTCAACAGCACGCGCCAGCTCCGTGGGGCGCTGGCTCCGCGTCTGACAGAGATCTTCGCACGTCCCATCGCCGCAGCTCCACACGACATTTATGAATAGAATTCTAGATCGTCGACGTCCTTCCCAAACTGGTGCATTTCCGTCTCCTCTCTCCGCCCCATGGGGCAGCGCTCACTTGGAATATTCCATCTCTCGTCCGGGCCGTCTCCACGAGAAGCATTCACATCGGCACTCCCCGTACCTGTGCTGCTGCGCAACAACCGTGCTGCACCTTGTGTCACCGCTCGGCAACTGGCGTTTCATGCTGTATTTCCGAACCATTGGGCCAGGGGTCTGAAGTGCATCGAGGACACCCCAGTATAGGCCGTATTCATGTTCTAGACACCATCTAGAGGGCCCTGCATAGGTTGGACATGTGCGGCAAAAGAAAGTAGAACGCAAGATGTTGTGTGCGTTCTAATTCAGACCGCGCCGCCAGGACTTTACTACGGCCATCTCCGGCAATGAGTTTGATCAAGTCATGATTACGAAACGGACGGGGTCCTGGAAGGTCACGAAGTTCTATAACTTGGGTGTCATAAAACTATTCTGGAAGTTCTGTAGGCTGTGCATTCATCAACACGTTTCAGTTCGGGCCCTTATTTCATGGAGGACAGTTGTCCTCCGATAACGACCTACTTGTCTCGCCTCGAATAATGTCGTCTCCGGCTTCCCTCGACTGTGGTATCTGCAGGCCGTTCAAGGGCCTTCTCGTCATGAAGCCTCGACCTTCAGTTCTCACACCAGTCCTACAGTCTGTGGTGCAGGCATCTGCTCCATTCCCTCCTCTGCAGTCTGCAGCTAGGGGTCTTCTTGAGGTCACAGACATAGTTGAGGTGCGGCGCTTCTTCTCTCAGTCCTCCCAGTATCTCAGCAACCGCTGCTTTTCATCGGACAGAAAGCAGCTCAGAATACAGACAACGTCACTGAATTGAAGACATCTCTCTCCAATCTCGTTACCAACTCACAGAGCCCACTGAACAACACTGAAGCATGTCCGCCGGCGCTCCGACAGCGCATAGAGAATCTGTCTAGGTCACTTTTTTCCCCTTGTCATATTTGTCGATGATGTTTAATCGATTCGCGCGTGGGACGTTCAGCTCTATCGTAGATATAACGGACAACATTCAGCGGATCAAGCAGCAGCAGAAACTCATTCGTGTTTTACACGCAGACGGTGATGCTGCTGAAATAGCATCCTGTCTGCAGAAGCTTAAGCAGTCCATCGATGCCTTTTTGGTAGGCAATCATTGGCTGACGTTGACAATTATGCTATTTCTGAGCGCCACTACAGGTGGAAAGTGCAGTAATGGTAGAGAACCGACTGAAGGTGCGTCAGGGTACAGGGCCGCCCTCGTATGTCTCTTAAATGTGCGCGCAGGAAATCCAAGCGGAAAAGCAAAGACCGATAAATACGGAAAATGTTGTCCAAATGAAGGCAGAGACAGTGTATCGGGCTGTGAATTTCAATACTGCAACAAAGGTGCGTCATTGTATTCACTTCCGATCTTATCAGCATGACTGATGATGACCTTAGACGTCAGGTACGTGAAGCATTGTTGATATTATACGTTTCATTGAAATACAGCCAAGCTGGACCGATGCCGCGGTATGCGCGCTCAGCACAATTTGATCAAGGAAACAGACGAGTCACGTGCACAGAGGGTACAAGGACCGAGATCCTGGATACTATTCGTCGCTGGTTCGAGGGAGAATCTCTTGTGGCAGATGGAACTTTCCGATCCGAAGGGAATCTTCAAGGTCAGATCTTCTGGTTGGATGGTGAGGCAGGGACCGGCAAGTCAACGATCGCTCAAACAATCGCGCACCACTTCCACGAAACCAATCAACTCGGTGCATCCTTCTTTTGCTCGAGGGACGAATCCGAGTGCAGTAATATCAATCTCATCGTCCCTACCATAGCGTATCAGCTCGCATCATCCAATCCTACTTTCAAGAAATATGTATCTGAAGCGATGCGCAAGGATGCTGATTTGCAGAATGCTCTTTCATCGAGACAACTGGAGAAGCTTGTCTTGGAACCGCTGCAAGCTGTCATGCGTGAAGAGACATTCCCACCATGTATCATCGTTATTGATGCGTTGGACGAGTGTAGGGATGTGAATGCGACGTCGACCATCCTCACAGTTCTCTCTGTGTTTTGTAGTCGCCTTCCCCCGATCAAGTTCTTCGTCACGAGTCGACCAGTGGCGGCTGTCGTGCAGAGGCTCCGCAGCATGGGTTTCATCAAAGATACGAGCGGACTGGTCCTGTATACCATTGCATCGGATTACTCGTACTACTAGGACATTCGCGTATCGCACGATCCTTTGGAGTCCTAAATTTCTGATCGTATACTCGGTGGCAATGATGGTGTATATTAGACTGATCTGCTGCTGCCCATTGATTTTCCTGGTGATGCACAGCTGTGGAGAGGACAGATGTTCTTTGTGTCGTGAAGAATACTAGCACTAGAAGTGTACAAGATTATCTATGTGATTCATCTTGAGAGCATTCTTCCGTTCGACGTTGGATTCCCAAACAAGATTGTCGTATATACTGACCAGAAGCTGAGGGATTTGATGCAAGCTAATGGCACCATGGATATACTCATGATGTCTCACCATATTATCCAAGACCGGTTATCCTCCCTACGCCCAAACTGAGAATCGCGTTTGTCAATGCTCGCATTGTATTCTCACAGAGTTTGATCGTCGTTCGCCTTTCTTTGCTACTGGTCATTGTACAACTAGAGTTCAGCGTTTTATGCTAAATCAGTCAGGTATTTTGTGATCTCATTGACGGGCGGCGATATTTCAGTTTCAGCCACACCACCGCCTCGTATGGCTTGTTCAGGTTCAAGTATTACAACAAACGACGCCTTTATTAACTTAGTATCCTGATGTCCCAGTGTTCCGACTCGGAGTCCTCAAGTTTGAGTTCAAGCAAGTCACAGTAAGGGCTGACAAGCGAGGTATCCTCCATCGCACATACTCTCACTTTGCTTGCAGATGCTAGACTAGTTTCAAATGCAGCTGAATCATACCAGTCCCTCCATTCTCTGTCGGTTTGATGATCATTGATTCGCCTCTCCTTCCAGATCGTTGCCACTGGCTCTGCGAGTATGGCCAAGCTCCTCTCTATTATCTGCACGTTCTCCTTACTATCATATTCTTTCCCGCTTGATAGTGGAGACCCTCCCGGTGTACCTGTCACCCTTCCAGAGAGCGAAATACCTGCCGTGGGTGGACTCACCCCTGGCGCCCCGGTCTATGGCATTGATGGCCCTATCATTTTCTCCCTCCCCATACCTTCAACGACAACCGTTGTGTCCACCACGAAATCAGAATCTTATCTTGCTCCACTGGTTGAAACCATTACAGCCATTTCCCTGGAGGTAATAACAGTAACTCAAATAATTACGCATGACCCAGAGACGGTTACCATTACTGTTGCGCCGTCGACGATTACCAAGGTCATTACCGCCTCGCCAACAGCGACGAGCTCGGCGACATCATGGACAGCACCTCTGTCCATGACCGACCTTAGTCCTTTCAACGTTACGCATTTTGCCAGTGGTCATCAAAACCTGAACATCGTCACAGGGATACCCGCAACCGCCAGCGCCGTCCCGAACCCTTCCGAGTCGCTCGGCACGCTTTCTAGCTCGCCAAATGTTCCCTCACCGTGGAGCAACGGGACTGCCGTGCTGCAGCTATTCTACCCCGAGAACTCTATCAATCCCAGCAACAGCCCGCAGGGCGGGGCGGACTTCTATGCTGCGCCACTGGATCTCACTAATGCACGCAACGTGACGCTCGCATACAGCGTGTTCTTTCCCGTCGACTTTGACTGGGTCAAGGGCGGGAAGCTGCCGGGCCTCTATGGCGGCCACACAGGCTGCTCTGGAGGCAACGACGCACTCGACTGCTTCAGCACCCGGCTCATGTGGAGGGAAGACGGTGCAGGTGAGCTGTATCTGGTCGGCCTCCCTCTTTTCACGTCTATCGACTCCACGCTCACTATGGTATCGTTATTGTTGTTAGTATGCACCCAAAGACAAGCAGACGGACGCGCTATGCTCGCTGCCCCCACAGTCGGTCTGCGATTCAGAATACGGGCTCTCGCTTGCCCGCGGATCGTTCTTTTTCACCCCGGGCGCGTGGACGCATATCAGCCAGACGATTACCCTCAACACGCCAGGTCAACAGGACGGCGGGCTTCGTCTTGAGGTGAACGGAAAGCCGGTGATTGATCAGGACGATGTGTTCTATAGAGGTATTCCTGCTCCTCCACTTACTCCCACTCCCACTCCCACTCCCACTCTTTCTCCTCTGCCCCCTTCGATATCATCCCCCCCTCTGCCGCAGCCACCAACTCACCCCGAATCAGCACAACCAACACCTACCTCCACAAGTGGGCTGCTCTCACAATTATTGGGCGGCATTCTTGGGCCCCTTGAGAAAGGGTTAGAAAATAGCCTGCACGATTTTTCGCATCCGCCGGGACTACGAGATGTCATGCCGACCGTGATAGAAACGGCAACGATCACCATGGTTATAACAGAGACGGTGGGACTTGCGGCTGTACAAACTATCGCCGTTATCCCTGTAGTGATCCAGTCCGTTGTCTCTGCCGTTCTTTCTGCAACACTGGACGCTTCTAGTCCCACACCTGTCGAGTTTTTTGGCATATTCTTCAGGTGCGTGTGACCCGCCCCGGATGCATGTATATCTCACCAAGTGGCGGACACAGCACGTTTTTCGGGGGGCACGACAAAGGATATGCTTCTCCCAAAGACCAGTACACTTGGTTCAAGGACTTTTCGTTGACGATGAACGACGCTGACTCGGAGAAGGTGCTTCAGGCATGAATGAATTAACTGCTTGCTCTTCAACGTCTGTAGAAGGTCGCCTAGAAGATATCTTTTAATCAAGGTCCTCGGTTATATAGTAACTGGTATCTGTCCAGGTCAGTAGTTGAGAGCAGAATTATTTCGTGACCACCTTTGCCAGTCGCTTGGGAAGCAAACTTTGCACCTTGTTATGGTCACTAGCTGTATGATATCCAAGTTACGAATTATTTCGGAATTACTAAAGAATCGTAGTAAAATAGTGAGGAGGCAGATCTTTCAGTAACGATCAGTGTAATGCTCGCACCGATAGTCGAACTGTGCCTGATTTCGACTATCTTTGTCATCGGTGACGACCGTGGCACGCGGAGCACGCTTGTCTGAGTTCTGGGCAAGAGCAAGCCCGAGCAGGCAAGGGCGCAAAGGTGATACAAATCAAAGTATCTAGCACTTGATATATAACCTCCCACCCCCTTCCGCATTCACGCGAGCCCAAGAGCTGAGCAAGCGAGCGAGCGGCGTGTCCCCACGGGCCTCAGGTTATCCCCGGTGTCCACCCAGTCTGGCAGTATCGACCGTCGCCCCATACTATTGCAGTGGAAGCCATGATAGCCTCAACAGACGTGCAGAGTCCAGCCGTCCTGACGATAGCCGGCTCGGATTCTAGCGGAGGTGCAGGCATACAGGTCATTTCTACCGTTGCCAGTGCAGGCCATAAGTGAGACTGATCTATGTAACTACGTTCGCCACAGGCGGATCTTAAGACATTCACTGCTCTGGGATGCTACGGTGCAAGCGTTATCACCGTCGTAACTGCGCAGAACACGGTCGGCGTGCAAGGGACGCACGTCATCCCGCCGGCATTCGTCGAAGACCAGGTATGCGCTCCACCCCACCACGATAAGGGCGCTCACTCGATTGATCTCGACAACAGCTGCGCAGCGTGCTCTACGACATACCTGTCAAGGCAATCAAGACAGGCATGCTCTACAACGAGGAGATCACACGTACAATCGCGCAGACCCTCCGTGGTCTTTACGCGGGCACCCAACTTGAAAGGCCCGCGCTCGTCTGCGACCCAGTCCTAGTCTCGACGTCGGGACATGCGTTGCTAGAGCCCGGCGCCGTCTCAACGATGGTGCAGGAGCTCTTCCCGCTCGTGGACGTCCTCACGCCAAACAAGACCGAGGCAGAGTGCCTCCTGTCGCACATCCACGGAGACGAGAAACCGGCCGAAGTTCTGTCGCTCGAGGACATGCTCTCCACTGCGGCAGACCTCCTCACGCTTGGACCCAAAGCCGTCCTCTTGAAGGGCGGGCATCTGACCGTACGCATGGTGGACATCGAGCGCGTGTGCAGCCGCCGCCCGGATGTCCGTGTGATCAGAGACGGTCTCCTCGGGGCGAATATGGAAATCTTGCTCGTCAACGAGCACGACCCTGCCTCGTTGGACCTCGTCGTGGACGTCCTATGCGAAGCAGGCGGCGCGACGACTTTGGTTGCTGGGCCGCGCCTTGAATCATCCAGTACCCACGGGACTGGCTGCACTTTGAGTGCGGCCCTCGTTTGCGAATTGGCTAGAGGAGCACCCTGTGAGCCTGCCACATAATACGGAGGACCTGATCTCACTCCGCGTCATGGTATCAAAGTAATCGACGCAGTTGGCCGAGCAGTGGCCTACACACACCAAAGCATTGCGACTGCCTTCCCAATTGGTGGAGGACATGGGCCACTGAACCACATGCATCCGATTCTGCACCGGAACATTCCACAGTGTGTTGATGAGAGCTTTTTTTTTTTTTGCTGTAAATGCAAAATAAATCTTGTTCACAGACCGACTCCGAGCAACCCACATCCATTCGTACGGATGTTGATTCGATCGACGGCAAGCATCTGGGAGCAGTACGTCGAGCACGACTTTGTCAAGCAGCTTGGCGAAGGATCGCTTGCAAGGGACTGCTTTGTGTATTTTATCAAGTGTGTTGCTAGAACTGCTAACTTGCATAATGCTCTGGCACCAAACATAACTTTTAGACAAGATTATTTATACCTCAAATATTATGCCAGAGCAAATGCGTGAGTGGACGTTTTACTTCAACTTTCTTTGCACTATTGTCGACCTTGCTGTGAACGGCCCTTGCAGTTTGCTGGGCGCCAAATCATCAGAATTCGATGACCTCAAGGCTAGTGCTCAGATTGTGCTTGACATTATCCAAGAGTGCAGCATGCACAGGGAGTTTTGTGCGGAATGGGGCATAACCACAGATGAACTTGACAGCACGACGGAGTCTCCAGCTTGCACGGCTTATGGCGCCTATATCGTAGACATAGGCTTGCGAGGTTTGTCAGCCCGTGTGTATCGGGAAACCTTCACTAAAACTACGCATGGCTGCTTGTAGGCGAGCCTTCGCACCTTATAATGGCACTTGCAGCGTGCCTTCTCGGATACGGAGAGGTCGGGTTGTGGTTGAAGCGAGAAGCGGCGCGTCCCAATAGCTGGGTGAAGATCGAAGGAAACCCGTATCTGAAGTGGATCGAGGACTACTCCGGCGAGCAATACCAAGCGGCTGTAAAGAAAGGAATCGGTATGCATGAGGTTGAGTTCCGAAAAACTCATCGCGCTGACAATACATGCGTTAAAGACCGCATCGAAGCTATGGCTGCTGCAGACCCGCCATCAGCGAAACGTTTTGAGGAGTGGAGACTTGTATGGGAGAAATGCACGCGTTTGGAGAAAGAGTTCTGGGATATGGCGATGAATTTGTCATGAAACATAAATTCATGGGTAAATATGCCAGTAGCGCATCATAACAGCAATGACTATTAGCATGGATGTGGAATGATCAGAAGTTACCATATATCTCCATCACTATCTGCTGGCGGACTTAGAGGAGATAGTTCCTCGATCTTGTCCGTACTGTTAGCCTTCATCGTTCCTTCTATCAATATCTCAAGTTTAGGACCGGTAATTGGTGACACGACGATGGTGTTCTTAAGTTTGGACTTTACGACTGTCTGAGCGGAAGGGCAAAGGCCAGCTGAGCTGAGAGTACACTGATCACAGCGAGGTTTTACGGGTAAGCAAATAACCTAGACAGAATGTCATAGCAATCCTTCACACTGTAGACTGTTAAGAACACTGACCTGACCGAAGCCTACCAGCATGTGATTAATTTCTGGATGTAGTTCAATTGGCAACCAAGATTGTAAGTTGAGTCTGCAAAGAGCGAGGTCAATACTACCAGACTGAGAGACGTGTTATGCCAAGAAAGTTAATTAACCGTGTTTGCTCTGGGTTTTTCGTTGGAGGCTTGTGCCAACCGAGGCGATTAGTGATGCGATGGACATGAACGTCCACTCCAATCCCGACGTTTCTGAGGGCTTGAATTGAGTTTTGTATCGCATCGCAGAGTATGAGGGTGAAACCAACATATTCCATGCAACATGCAAGGCCAGAAAAGCCATCTTTGGCCCAACGCCCGGCAAGGAACAAAGCTCATCAACTGTTTTCGGTACATCCGACTCAAAGTCATCACGAAGACGCTGTGCAGTCTGCTTCAAGTACCTAAGACATTTCTTCGCTTTTGCTTTGTCCAAGAGTATCGTAATATATGCACGCACTGTGTTTTACGGCGCCAAAATCCGACTTTGCATATCGCCTCAGAGATGGTGGCTTCGTTCGCAGCCAACATGGCGTCAATGCTGAGCGTTCCACCGAAGGCCCCACGGAGATTCGACACTGCTGCATCCGTCACTTCATCCTTAGTTTGAGAAGACAGCATGAGCGAAACGAGGGTCGCAAAGCGTTGATTCTGAGCGCATACAGCGTATGGTCAATCGTTGTCACATGTCATGTCTTGGCCAAAGTGGCGACGAACCTTGGGCTCCGACTCCTTGAGCTGAGCACGTTCACAGCCCATCGTATCGACAGGTGCCATTGTACGCGAGCGTATCTCCTTAATAGCATAGTATGCCTCTCGCCATTTTGAAGGCGCCGGGTGTGGCTTCTCCAGCGACTGGGGTATAACTTTCGCTTTCCGTGGTAAGACCGTGCGTTTCTGCTTCGCCTTTGCTGCAGATCTCTGGGGTTTCCTGCTCGCTCGGGGTTTTTGGTCGTCAGTCTCGTCAACAATCAGAGACACAACCTCGTTTGTATCTTCGTGCTTCACTTCAAGTTTGATGCGTTTTGAACGACGCGATGCCGATGAGGCCGTGGATGGTCCCGTTACTGGCTCGAGTGAATCCGACTCGGGCTCGGCCTTGAAATGAGTGACAGAGGAGCTGGACGAGCTGGCATGAGCAGTCAATTTGACTGACGTCGTTGCTGTCCGTTTCATGACGAGCAAGACGAAAGATGATGAGTTTGGTGGTCGAAACAGTGTTGCTGATGAGAGCGCGTGGTCGAGCGTCACGAATTCAAGTTGTTCCCCGACGCGTCCGAAGCACAGCCGCAGGCGGCAATGCTACAGTATTTATATGGTATTATCTATTACAATCTGGGGCGTTGAATCTCTTATATCAACTGTTACTGCAACTAGGATACAAAAAGAAAGCATGGCATGAACTAGATGAAGTATGCGAAGAACCTGGAGCACCTCGGGTCGCCAGTGTGAGTGCACTCCAGAGTGGTGTATTAAATACCAGATCATTGTACAAGTCGCAAGTCTGTATATGACCGATATAATGGTGAAAAACTTTGTCTGCCAACATCTCAAGGAATATATAAGCGGTATCTTGCTTATTTCTTTCCATGCTCTTCAGCCCGAACCTGTGAGTTCTCGGGATCCTGAGCACTTCAAGGTTCGTGAACGGCGCGAGAATATATACCGCTCCCATCGGATCCACAGCAATACCCTTCGAGGAAGGAGGGTTATATTGCAGGTTCGCCGCGCGAGAGCTTGTTTGGTACACTTTGCTCCGAACAAAGTGAGGCGTGACGCCAGCTTCTCATATTATTGAGACTACTTGACATTTCTCACCGCCCACACACGCAATAACAATTACTTTCTGTTAGCCTGTTGCCAAAGATCTCGTTCAGGTTATCTTACTACTTTTGTCACAGATCTGAGCTTTGAAAGCCCCTCCAAACACAAATGATTGCTACTTGGCCGTCGCAGTGTCGGCCGGTCACGATCGGATCTCAAATGGAACAGTCGGACATCTTCTCCTCCGTCGCGTCGTCACAGCAGGCGTTGTCCTACTGTATCATTTGAGCAGCAGCCAGCAAGCCACTCACTTTAATCTACATATACTAAGTATTTGTACTTCAGCACAGTCATGAAGCTTGCTCTCTGAGTACAAAATTGTCCACATGGAGTATACCGCCAACAACGTTGATAAGTAGAATTATCGAATATACTCTCATCGATGAAGACCAGCTTGCTCTGCACGGGGTTGGCCGACTTCAGCCTGCTATGTCTTTGGCAAGGGGTTGTCTCATTCAGCTTCTTCTCTGGATCCATGTTTATGTTGGAATCCGAATAGTGTCCGTTGTTTGGACGGTGATGTCTTCTATTCGCGATCACTCATGCGGGTGTTTCACCATGACAAATGATGTTCCTTTCCTTTCTCCTTTTCCATGTTTCTATTGTCTGTCTGAATCACACACCACATGTGTATATTTGGTTCATGTTCATTTCCTTCACATGTATAAATATCGTAGAAGACTGATGTTGTCCCTCAGCCATTTCCGATACCGACTGAGGTGAGCTACACTTTTTTTATGATACCGCGTACGTGTACTGATGGCATCTATAGCTCCGCTATAGGCATGATTCCGTCCAATACTAGTCGTTTCCGATACCGACTAAGCTCCGCTATAGTATATTTCCTAAAAGAAAGACAGAAGAATAGCATTCGCAATGGTATGTAGATGATGGCCGCGACCAAAGGCGTTACTGTCGCACTTTGTTCGGGACATGGTGAGCCAAATAAACTCGTACAAGTGATTTTGCAAACGGCTGTACTATCCCTATACTAGAGTTGAATTAGGACTAGAATGAACAATGGCAATTACTTTTTCCACATTCACTCCCTGGCCTCAAAAATGTTTGTGGACGCTATAATCAATGCATAGAACATTCCATTCATATATATATATTGAAGGAGAACTAAGAAAGCTATGAAAAAAATGAAATCCACAGTTCTTTAGGTCATTAAAGCTTCAGATCCCACAGATCACAGAACTCTACTCCCCCCCCTCAAAAAATAAGGACCCAATAGTGGTTATAAGCTTATGGTATATTCTCCGACACTGATCCAGGTGTGGAATGCTTTACACAAATCATCTTGTTCGTAGGGCCATGGAAAGTGACTTCAGCCATCCAGCCACTATCAGCACGAGTGACATTTTGAGAGTCCGGCTAGTCTGAGTCACGTCTCAGTGGCTTGCGCTGTCGCGGTCAGGCTATTATTATTACTTTATCTCTGATACACCGAACGTCGCACATCTTCAGTAGTATCTTCTGTTATCTCGTCATTTCGATGACCCTCCCTCCCACCTCTCATCTTTACTCTCATGTATACTCGGGTTCGAGCTCGTATGTGAAAAAATAAATGTACGCACTCCGGGCCGCTCCTCGGCGCTTATGCAGGGCGACTGCGATTGACTGAGTGAGGGAACTCAAAATGAGGGGTGTTTCAAGAGAGGAACAATTTCTCCGACGCATCAGTCACGCACCGTCACACCTGCTGGTTGCAAGTCCGACGGTACAAGGAAGTCGAGTGGCATAAGAAAATTTCGGGGTTGGTTGCACAAGCAGACACAAGAAGAACGCTTGAATGAAGGGTGAAGAACCCCTAAAGATGAACATTGACCCTTCAGGTAAGTCGGATAAAAAATTCAGACTCAAAAGCGTAGGAAGCAAACTTTCGGATAACCACCGAAAGACTTGCAAGGAACAAAGGCTCATGGAGAGCGGCTCATGCAGAGTAAAGGTCCTTAAAGGGTGGTTTACGAAGAGCGAAGGCCACGGGGGGCAAGGGCTCATGGAGAGCAGGCCGACCACATAACCACTTGTGCGATTAGACTCTATTAAATAAATTTTAATCACGATGAAACACTCCCCATTTTGAGTCCCCTCACTCGGTCATTGGCCGATGTCTTTGCACCCCACTTATAAAATCGGAATAAAATACACGTATATAGCCTTGATATTCGCCCCACTTCCTATATAGGGGATTGCGTTTTGAGTGAGCTACGAGATGCAGACCCAAATATTGACCAACTCTAGTATAGGGGATAGTAAGGGTTCGCACGAGCGGGAAAACCTTGATAAGCAATCCGGGTACCGCAGCGCGCGCGGGGAAGCGAACGGGCTGCGACGTGGCGACGTCCGTGAGTGCAAGTGGAACAGAAATAGAAAATGAAATACGTACCACACCACTCTCGCAAGCCGATATGAGCAAGTTATACCCGGGTGCATTTGAGGAGAGCGCGGATGGGTTTGATGCACAGCCTTGCCAACAGTAGCAGTATGGCTAATGAACAAGCATTTTGGGAAGTTACAGATGAATCAAATACAGAATTTGGAGACAACGATGCGACTCACAAATTATCCCTTAACCGTCTCTTGAGACCGAATTAGAAAGTTTATGCTTGCCTATACAAATGACGTGCGCGGCATATGAAGTGGGGTATATGAGGAACTTCCCATCCTGCAAACATCGTGCGTGCTGACACAAAGCGTGTATTCAGCTTGCAGTTGACAAAGATACATTTAGGGTTGCTACAAGCATCATGATATTAGTCTCCGTTGCTGACTTCAGCAGATGACAGTCATTCTGACACATACAGTACATGCTTGAGGTTTATCACCTTCCCTACCATCCACTTCATGCATTCCACATTCCCCACCTGTATATAAAGACTCAAATGACAAACATCCTTTGTTCTGCTCCTGTATCTGGTGTAGATCACTTGATACAGTCATCCGTCTTGTTTCGCTTCCGTTTCTTCTTTCAGTGTCCCCACGCCGCATGTGGGTTCCAGTTGCCCCACTACTGAGTGCTGAGCAGTGAGATTAGTATTGCCCCATAGGGATATAATTTATTTTTGTTGGGGGATTCCCTGAGTGTGCGGTGCAGGGGTCTTGGGGCTAATTAGCCATACATTACGTGAGGTTCAGGTGATGTGGGGTTGCCCTAACTAAGTCAGACTTTCTGGGATGGTGGGGTTGCCCTTACCCAGTCGGGGTTTGCTCATGGTGGGGTTGCCCCGTAAGCCCCTCCTTATCATCATAAGATAGGCGCGCTGAAGAGTGTCATGACCGCGAAGCATTGACGGCATAATGACTGCGTAACTTGACAATAGACTCAGTCGAAGGAATATCTCAAGGTAGGTCGGCACACGCTTGGAGACCACACTAGAAAACGATGTTGCATGCTGACAAGACTAGCTTTTCTTGCAACTTCATTCAAGCACGGGGATCAATTTTGTCATATGTCATTGGTCATCAACATCAGGAATCAATGGAGGTTGTGAGTAGTCAAACAACCCGAGGTCTAACCATGGCACAGACAGATAACTCCGATTCCGTCAAAGCTTACAACGCGAGTTTGCGATGGGTTTTACAGATTCATCACACTCAATTCATGCCACAATAATTCAGGGATAATGTTCATTCCAAGCCTCTAGCATCAATACCTGTCGAAGACAACGGTTCAGCATGTCATAATCTCGATATTTGTATCTGGTTGACGGAGTCAAGTTGACCGACTGACCTGCAAAAAGGCGAGTGAATTGCCAGCTTATTTGCAAGCACTTTGCGCTTTTCATCACGTCACGTCATGTCATGATAAAATATTGCCTTCACAGTCTTCCAAGCGCAATGTGCGAGAGAGAAGGTGGAGAGTATCCACGTTGTGGGGCGGGGTCTTGAGTACCGATACGATACTACGAGCGTTTGGGTTTAGCAAGCGCACGACCTTCAGTGCAGGAGCGTGGAGATTCGATATTGAGGTGAATAACTGGGGGTAATCGGTTGTCGTTATCTGATCCTGCTGTTTGCAATAGACGCCGAGATGCGTCACAGGGAGGCTGTTCCAATGGCTAAGGTCCCAACAATCGGTCAGATATATGACGAGATGGACAAGACGGGGACAGCGGTTCTTCAAGGCATCCACGAAGGGCTGGACGTAGCTGGCTGTATAAGGACCGATCAGGTCCAGATAGACAATTGTCAGGAGATGTCCCTGCACAGCGAGGAAGTGCATCCACGAATCGATCGGAAGACGAAATCGGTTGATGCGAAATAGCGCTTGTTGGACAGAAGGGAAGCATTCGTGATAATCATGGACAACGTGACAAGACCGGCGAGCAGTGAGAGTCATAAACGACAGGTTTGATGCTCTGGGAAGGTCGGCCGGGCAATAATCCTCAAATGAGATATATGATTGCTCATTTCCATAGATGACGGTCCGCAAGTGCGGTGCACATAGTGTCAAAACACCGCCTTCCTGGCGTGATGGTATTGCCCTACGGAAGTGAATCTTTTGCAAAGAAGAACCGCAAGTCTCAAAAAGAGCCTTCATTACGCGGTCGGGGAGTGGTTCTCCAGCGCGACGACTCCTGTGTAGAATTGAGATTAGGAGAATCCTTAGGTTTGGAAGACACTGAATCAGCTGAACCAGGGGCTCGACCCGAAGATCCGGAGAGTAGACTCTGTCGTCTACAGCTATAATCAAAATATGAGCACAGCGACCCAGACTCCTTGAGTGATTGGATTGCGCCATTTGTTGCTCTGAAGCTATTAGAGTATCAACAACAGCATGCAGCCCCTGCTTGCTGCTGACGACGATGCAGCGATACAAGAGTGGCATCGCGAGCGCGTACCACTTCCTGCAGACAATAGGCAGGGTGTATTTCGTCTTCAAGGCCGACGTAAGGTCCATTTGGATAAATGAATCATCGGGCGTTTGTGAGTTGGGATGGTTGAACGGGTCCAAAACATCTACATCGTAGAGTCCCGGCACGTAAGTTGCCCACTCGAAGATCCGCGTCCACAACTCTGGTGGGAGGCGACTTGCTTTCCTTTGCAGTGACATGATGGACAGACTAACAACAGATGTGAGGTTTCAAACAAACGGTCCGTGATATGGAGCGTAGCTTACACTTTCGGAGGAGGTTCAGATACAGAAAGCTGGTATTTGGGAGAGTACCTGAATGATTCAGAGCCGGGTGTGATAGTTAGAGTTACACATACACGTTGCGTTCGACGTTGATAACCCGATTTCCTTCAGGATGTTCAACATATGACTGAAAGAAGGGTCTGACAGTTCGTTTGAAATAGGTTTATGTAATACAGCCAGCCTCATTACCACGGATCTTGGTTAGTCTTATACTATATTTCAGTGCCGTTTTTAGCTAGGTGCAGGAATCAAGCCCAGTGAGGATCCAACGTTGCAAACAAGTAGATTTGTGACTTGACCTGTCGTTTTGCGTTTTGCTGTAATCAAGGGTCGTCAATTTACACCGGGTCAATTTTTTCTCGGTAGAGCCACACTGAGTTAGTTGATCCCAAGAGGGGTATAATAATAAAAACACTGCGTGTATCAAGACCCAAGAAATTCAGTCTTTTTGAATGCGTCAAAGCTTTGATCGACTACTAGTATACAGTACAACGCATGCGACACTATAAATTAAACATTATTCAACTGATCCGCCGAGTACCTGCCGTACTATACGGTTCTCTCCGCACACAGAAAATTTACTCAGTCAAACCTAACTCCATGGTAGATGAATGCACCATGTCAAGTCCGAAAATATCCCTGCACGAAGAAATCATCAAGATGTGAAAAGACTGAAATACTGAAGGGTCAGACTACGATAAGGAAATTACGTCAGTAAGGTCTTCAAGTCACTGCCTTGATGAGTCACACGCGACTTTGCATCCCAAAAGACTGGGAGACCTGTGCGCTGGCGCGATTTGACCGCAACTATGCTCGGAAAGCGATCGTGGGCAGATAGTCTCACAGAGCTCACTTCGGAATCCCCGTCGTACGACACGTTGTACGATGACACCAACTTCGGCGCATCTACGTTAGCTAGTGGATACCAACGAAGCCGACATCTTCTATTAGCGAGCATGTCAGTTTCGGGGCATCCATTGGCCCGAGATGTGATATCTCCTTAACCTTTTCTCCAGAACATTCTTTCTGAAGTGGACATCAAACTCGCAAGAGTATCTCGAGAGCCACCAAAGCCACCAACATCAATTATCGATCCTCCCGTACCCATGGAGTTCAATGGGGACGTGTAGTAGTGGGCCAGTAAATTTACTACATATTGATTTATAACCAACCCCCCAGGTTTACCAGCATGTATATTCATCGTAAATAAGACAATTTAGGATTCCCCGCACCCTATTAGTGGCAATGAATTTCTTTAGGCTTCCTCAAGTTTATCCTATTTCGGCATAAAGATGTGGGTATATTCACAACCACAGGCACAACGTTTGCGTGGCACTCGCCTTCCCTCTGACCTTATCTGACAGCTTCACCGCCCCTTAGATCGCTTAGCTCTGGGTCATCACGTGTATTCGCCATGCCCATGGCATTGACGGAGGCTGAATGCAGGCATTTCATCAAGAGAGTCATTGTTTCTGGTCCCACGAAATATAATATCGTCTTCTGAAAAGTACTTAGGGTCGGCTGATCCATGCTCAGGGCGGACTTGCATACCTCCATGTCTGACCCTGCACATGATAACCCTGCGGCGCACACCAGAGTGGACATTCACCTGGCAAGTAGGCCCTTTAATGCTCCAGTTACATGCACCTTTGAGAATCTACGAGAACACGAGTTGCAGGACCGCTTGAGCTCTCTGGCATCCCCGCAAGGCATTATTTTTGACAGTGTCCGTGGTTGCAGAGCAGACGGCGTCAGCTTACAGCCCTGCCGACAATACAAATCTCAAGATCGATATATTGTGCAGCAACTTAATGTTTACGGTCGCAATTGGACATTTACTGGGGTATTCGACGGTGATCGTACATTTTTCTTGTCTATCTTCAAAATACTCATCGAAATCATTCTCTGTAGGGCACCACGGCGATGCCACAGCTGGACATACAGCGCGCTATCTTCACGTTCTCGTGAATCAATACCTCCACCAAGCATTGGCGAGTTCCTCTGGCTGTGTATCGGATCCCAATGTCATCCGTAGTGTGCTGTGGCAGGCCATATCCACTTTTGACTATGCCATCATGGATGACGTACTGAAGTTATTTCCCGGTGGCGTCGATATGCACTCCAACGAGGACGTTAGCCAGGTGATCAACGACATCGCTCAAGGTGGTCGAAATTACCAGAAAGCCAAGTTGTGCTTGCATGGCACGACCGCGCTGGTAGCTTTGGTTGACCCAGAGTATCAAAATTTATGGGTGGCCAATCTTGGTGATTGTGAAGCCGGTGCGTGTTGCGTTTCATACTCTAACATTGATAAAGCTTGATACATCGCCTAGTTTTGGTATCACCGACTCCTGCTGGACGATTTAGTTGCGAAATACTCACCACTCCTCACAATGGTGATAACGATGCGGAGGTTGCTCGTGTCAGACGCGAGCACCCGGGAGAGCGAGGATGTGTGCTGAATGGGCGTATCTTGGGCGTTATGGCGCCATTTCGCAGTCAGTTCCACTCCGCTCCTTCTCAGAAGCGAATACTCTGACATTTATTTGATAGGCATTGGGGACGCTGCATTCAAGCAGCCGATCCAGTTTGCTCGCAAGATTTTCTACAATCTCCATCCAGGGGTATCTGACATATCGTCTTGGGAGGAAATTCTTAAACACAATCATACACCGCCCTACATCTCCTCGCAGCCCGATGTGGTACATCGCCGTTTGCCGGCTCTCCGCAGTCCAGGCAGCCAAGCTGCTGCGCAGAGACCTCCGATCTTTTTGATCTTGGCCACCGATGGGCTATCGGAATTGTATCAAGACTTTGATCGGATAGAGATGGCTAATGATTGGGCTCGCTGCGTCGGCACCACATATTTCACCCAAGCGCGCCAGGTTGGAATCCTGAGGACAGACAATTTGGCACTTCGGCTGTTGAGACACGCGTTGGGCGGTGACGATACGATGAAGGTGTCACAGATGCTGACTCTAAATATGTCCACAACATGGATGGACGATACGACAATAATAGTTCAGGTCTTGTAGGAGCTTTCTCTTTGTTGTCGCTAAAATGTTACATACCATTGTTCTACATCAACGGGGGCGCCCCTATTGGTGTTTCATGACTGCAGCAATTCATTGACAAGATTTGCTCGGTGAACTACTCTACAAAAACCTGAGAAAGAATAGATGTCAACTGGGGACATGCACAACCATCAAGCTATCATTGGCGAGACAATACTTACTACTATGTGATATAAGGGTAAGGCCGCGCTTACACGCCAGAACCCAGCACCGAGTATGGGCCTTACAGCATTCCACACAGCTGAGTGGCGAATTTTGTAATCGTAATATATATTCTCAGTACCTCTATGGCACTGGGTCTTAGAATGCAAACTCGTAAAACAGTCTCCCCCGCCAAAAAAGAAAGTTTCGGCGGACTTTGTTTCGGAATATACGTTTCGATCGTCGGGACTTGCAATATTATTTTACGTATTTTCAATCTTGTGATCGTGTGTTTACTCTCATGCTGCCGCTTAACCCTTACATAACTTAAGATGGCGCGCTATTTCTCGAATGCTCGCCCACTGCCCTGCTGCTGTCGGTGTTTGGGAGCCCACATGCGACCTTGTAGAAGAGATGCAATACATGTAATATAGCATATCTTAGTTAACATGTCGCACGAAATACATAACAAACCACCGAGACTACCTGGGGTTTCTGTCAACACCAAAATCGGCTGAATGTAGATGTATGCAAGATACTACCATTCCACCAAATGTTCATCAGGCAACAACACTGACATTAACATGTCCACCAGCTCTTTACTGTCACTACACGGCGTCTCTGCAGTACATGCAAGTACTCCACAAAATGATCATTGCTACAATTACAAAACTCGTCACTCAGTCACGTAGAATAATGTAAGACCCATGCTTACTATATTGCACTCGGTACTGGGTTCTGCCGTGCGAGCGTGGCCTTATCCTTATTCATATTCAGTCAATTTTGGTGTTCGCAGAAACCCACAAGTGCACACGATTACATGTGGGTTCCTAAGAGTGGTGGGTGACACATGACTATAAAATTGTAAATATATACTCTACCCAAAAGAAATGAAAAGATTGCAAACACCGACGATCGAGATGTATGTCCGCTGAAACATTCATTTTTGGCGAGGGAGACTGTTACGAGTTTGCATTCTAAGACCCAATACCTATCGGTACTGGGAGTTAACATTATCTGTATTGTTCAGGGCCTATGATAGGCTCATGTTTAGGCCCAAATTTTGGTCAGAATCATCGTTCCGTGATGCGGTATAGTGACATCGCTTCTATCGATGGATCCTTCACATGGCGGCATCATGGCGGCTGTGCCTGCCGTTTGAGGCATGTGCTCAGGGACACTGACGAAGGTAGTGCTGGCAGTCACGCGGTGTCGCGAACATCAGACCTTCGCATGCAACCTTCAGCTTGCTTGTGAAGGCATCGAATTGTCCATACACAATCCAATTACCAGGCAGGCCTGCAGGTGCACGAGTAACGTAATGGTGTTCCCAGCGGATTCGTCGTGCAGGGCCCTGCTACCGTCAATGTTACTAATGTCGTTTTGACTTTGCGGTCAGCACTCGTACAGGTGGACAAGGCCTCAGACGCAGAACGATTGGCTTCTGCTGACATCGGCTACGGAGACTAAGGCAGACCGTGCAGGCCGCAATCAAGCATTGTGTATCGGAGCATTGAACATACTAAACAGTGCTCCTTATGGTAAATGTCTCTCAGGGAAATATGTGCCAGACCGGCTCTGGGTATCTGCTTTCAATGAATCTTGAACAACTTGTTACACCCTCACCGGGCACGATCCCCGCTGTTCAACGTCCAGCCACATTACCGCTGACTCATTTTCTGGTTGACCGTTCGATAAGTGAACGGGTTATTTGGCCCCAACTTCAAGGCTGGAACACTCCGATCAGCGTGCAACCCGGGTGATACCCTACTCCACACCCAGTACACTCAAGGATCATATGTGGCTTGTTCCCGGAGTTTTTTTACGCTTGGGACGTCCTCATAATTCCCACTTTTTAACTGTTAATAGGTGACGCTTGCCAATTTACCGGGAACTATATCCGGTCCTCCATTGGCCTCGTCTCCGCAATCTTGGTCATCGAATAATGACACTATTAGCGCTTTCCCTTCATCCTGCGCGTCCATTATAATGCCGGCGTGTCCTCAGGCCCTGTATGGAATGTCAACGACGCTGAAAACCCAACCATGGGATAGAAATTGGTATCTCAGGCTTCTCGGATCAATTTGCAAACCAGGTCGGATTCGCTGCTTTTTCACTTCGCAACGGTGAAACAATACGGCCTGCCCTTGCTCTGTCACAGACATCCCCCCAGAGTTTCCGTCTAGATCATAATTGATTTATCACCCTGGTGTGTAAAAGTGTTGCCAGACAACCAAATACGCAACAGCCGAATGACACAAGCGCCGGAGAAGCCTTAACTCAATGTATGCAATATCACAATTGACCGAGGCTTTTTGAAGAATCTAGATGTCTAATACACTCCTAATACACACTCGGGATCGCTCCCGGCGCACCCGCGACGTATTTATCCGACGGAGATATCATCTTTAGTGGCCCCCGAAGACATGTGTTTCAGTATATAACCCGTCAGCTATACTCACGGCCAGAAACCTCGGCACTACGATTGCGCATCTCGGAACCCGCAGTGCCTCTGTACATTTTGTATCCAACGGTATAGGCGTAGCTGGAGAAAACTCGTCGAATAGTGCACGGACCTTCGTTCCTACGTTTCCTTCAGACTGCCCCTGGCATATCTAACCAAACACACTCATGCAGTTTATAAGTCCCCCAAGTGACTCGGCTGCAGTCTCGCCTTTGTTGATGCAGCAGCCGGTTCAGCCCTGAGGTCTGGGACCACGGCATTGTTCTTTTCGGGGGGCTTCTCGAAATTCTTCGGCAGATCGTCTGATCCGAACGCCTCGGTCTCCGCCTGCCTTAAATAGTTCGGGGACAAGAGCGGCAAGCCGGTTCAATCGGGTCACGCGTACTCCGATGTCTCTGTCCAGGATGTTGTGATCCCGATGGGCGATTGGGCTGCTGAGCCACGAGCTCATCGCCTCTGGGCATCCTCCACTTGGATCCCTCAACCCGCTGCTGTACTCTAATAGCCGCAAGTGCGCTGACCGACATCACATCAAGCACTGGCATGTCTGCACAAAGCCTAGTAAGCACATCTCCATGCATTTAATGAGTGACTTTTGCAGCTAGCCCCGAGGCTATGGGAACGACGATCTGCCAGCTTTGTCAGTGATGGGACCCAGTACATCTGCTATACGTGTATAAGGTCTATACATCTGCTGTAGCTCCCGCTGCTGGCATTGTTCTCGCGGGTCACTAGCCTGGAACACCCAATTATGCGAAACGGCGTCTTATTGTGTCATCTCTCGGTTTATCATGGTACGTCGTTGTCGAGAACTTGATGTCAAGTGAAATTATCACCCTCATTCGCTGGCATTCGTCAACTGCTGTCATCGCAAGCTTGTTCTTGTTTCAGGTGGACGGCCGAGGTAATGGATGGCAAGTGTCAGCGGCTATGAGCAATGATAGCGGCATGACTGAATGTCTTCAAGCTCAGACCATTGCTGCATGGAAAACTCATCAACACCAGGGAAAAGGGATACTCCTGAAGTCAGTAGAAGCGCCTCAATACTTTCCAATAGCAATGGGCATTTGTTGCAAGTCTGCATATATACAGCAGTATGAGGTATATCTACAATGGCAAGGTGAGGTGTACGAACATATGTCCTTAAGCTGGGTGTCGCCGCTAGCTACGCAATTGGCGAGGGCAAAGAGGACAGGAGGTACTCCTCTAGCGTCTGCGGAGATGCAGAAAGAGAAGGCAGATAGAACATGGAGGGCAGTCACTTGGACCACACGTAGATAATCCTTCTCCTCATCCATGTGCTAGCTCTCCTTGAGCACGGCGTGAAGGTTGGCGCGAAACACTGTGAACTGTGCCATTTGATTTATGTATGGGGAGCCGTCGGACCCGATGAACTCGGCGAAGGAGAGCGAGCCCATCGTCGGGAGCTCAAAGAGAAAAATACTCATCATAAGCGAGAAGACAACGATGACTCTTGGTTACAGGATCTGATCTGTACTAGCAGTCAATGTGTTGTTTGTAATCATCGGTTGCTATTCAATTGTCCAGATGCTGCAAATTGGGTGACTAATCCACAGTGCGCTCGGGCTGCGTCACTGGCTAAGCAGAAGCTTGGGCTGTGAAATGGATGGGATGCCGCCCGTGGCTGTCTCGCCAATCCCATGGGTATACTGACCTGCATCCATGCAGGTTAAGTACCCGCGGGTTGCTCGCTTCGAAAACGTCTTTGAGCTCGTTTCCTATATGGCGCACAGCACGGGTGTGATGGATACATGTGATGTACGATGGTGCAAGGAGGGAGGTAATGCGAAGTGCGTGTATGGGTGAAAGCGCGTTAGCGCTCTCCGGCCCCCGGCGTGGGTCGTGAGCTACGACGGTGGGCGAGTTCACGTGCTGTCCCGGGTCGCGAATGGCCGCGCGGAGGGATGTGCAGGGCGCGGTGTCATCGAGGCGGGCGCGTTGCGCGTGTGTAGTCTCCGTTGCTGACCAACCAGAAGACAGGTGCTTCAGTACGTAATACAGTGTTCACCCGGTCCATTAGACGGGCAAATTTATTCGAAATACATGGTCTTGTCTCAGATAAACTCCTATAAACTATGAGTTTAGGTTCGCACCGGTTAGCACTCATGCACAACTTCACCGCGCCTATCGTACTAATTCCAGTGTCATATGTCCTGCCCCCTCAGTAGACACTTAACATCATCATATAAACTCAGAGCAGGAACTACGTAGGAGTGCATCTATAATACATATTTGCTTTTCCTGCTCATGACAATAAATATCCTTTTTCACAGCGAAACACCGTCTGCTTCCATCTGGCTGGCTTGGACAATAAACCGTTAGCAATACCTACCGCATATACTTCAGTCGTGGATGCTTGACTGACTCTACATCATGTTTTAATTGTTCTCCCACGGGCAACAGCACTCTCATCAGTACGGAAACACGACGTTATGCAAGGACACTGTTACTTTTCTCTAAGAGACAATAATCACAACATGCTGATGTCGATGATGAATCATTGTAACTGCTTTTCCCAGGACTACGGATGTCCCAATCAAACATGTCTTGGATTTAAAAACAGGTACTATACATAGATATCATTGTTAAGGTAATAAAACGTAGCATTGGATGGATGACCTAGACATGCGTTTGTGAGAACAATCATGTGTGATCCGGAGAAGACTCCTGCATATAACGTAGAAGATTGAGTTGGGGAAATAATTGGTATGCGTGCCACTATGCCAAAAGGCTCACAAGGCAAGCCAATTGTGTGCAGGATGTAACAATAAGTGATAACCGGACACTTGCGGAAATATAGCATCTGCGGTGGCGATGATAGAACAATGCATTCCACAGGGTAGTAATTAATACTGACGCAGATGAGAGGCAACTCCATGGGATCAACGCTGTACTGTACTTTGTGGTGGCTCCCATCAGTTTGCCTCTGTGGCAAGTACCATATTACGATCCAATGTCAGGGGAAGAATCCGAGAATAAGAATAAGAATTGTATATGAATTATCTCAGACAATTGCAATTGTCATCCTACCGTGACGTCAACACTACTGTATTTCATGCTATCAGCACTTCCATTGTCCATCCGACGACACAATACAAGATCGAAGACTTGGTAATATGGAACAAACGAAATGTACGCCAGAGGCTAAAGCACAATTGGAGCGAGTCCTTACGAAATAGACGTCAAGTGATGCAAGGGGAATGATTGTTGTGATTGTTCTACAGCCTGAAGAACCGTGTTCCGCTGTTGAGCTCGAACATACATGCGCCAGACAGCTGAGCGCGCTGTGCAGCCAGAAAAGGCGATGCTGTGCCTGCCTGCAGGTGTGCAGTCGCAAAAGGCAACTTCTGGCAGTCTTCCCAAACATGACAGACAAGGAATCTATTTCGTGTCCTCAGCCGTTGTCGTGACGTCGTCGATTGTTGACAATCACGTTCCCCTACCCCTGCAAATGTCGTAGTTTTGTGAATACGTTTGCTCCCGTGAGTGGTAGTTGTCGCCGTATTTGTTGCTTCCGACGTAGGTCGATCCCTGCGCTAGTAGGAAGCAAGTCCTCAAACGTTTCTTCTGCAGGCACAATCGGCACTGCTCATTTCTGAAGCCTTTCATTGCGTAGCTTTTGTCCAGTCTACTAACTCGACCACGATATACACCGGCGGATTTGTTAAACGGGCTTCTTCAACATCCCACGGCATTGGGGCTCGTGATTGTCCGAAATGACGTCGACCATGTCTCCTCGTGCTTCGTTAGTGACCTCGAGATCAGTGTCGATATCAAGCGCCACCATGCCCTTTATTCCGACAGCAATTGATATTATGTCCTGAGCCCCGGCAGTTCCTTTCGTGCCCATCTGTTTCTTCTATATCTTTGTTTCTGATGTGTATCTCTACATCTGCAAGGCAGACATATCTCTATGTTCCTCTCCTCCGGCGGCATCCTTTCAGTTCCTGTTCATTCTACTGCATTCGGGCTGAATGATGTAGTGTGACGAGAACAGCATCGTCACAGGGGCTTTCTGCGAAGCTGGTCTCTCCGTAGTCTATATCTGTTAATACCAATTTCTTCAACATGCTGCGGTTTAACTCAACCATGGCAGACATGTCGCAGGAAGTCAACCCAATCACAGTCGCTTGCCCCCGAAGGATAATCACCATCAAGAATTGCTCGTGAATGTGGCGACCCATGCAGTAATCCAATTTGTCTACGACACCCTCATTTGAAAGCAACAGTACGTCCTCGCATTTTGTACTCGTGAGAGTGAGGAGGACGTAGATCAAAGTCAGACACAACACTATCTCAGTCACTACATAGCCCTTGGAGCCAGCATTTGGGCCATTTTGTCCACGCAGACCTAAGCTGGAGAATAGCGGACGTAGTACCCCTATAACAATATTCAGGGATCCTCGCCGACTGCCTTGCGTTGCCATTTAGTGGCAATGGTTTTCAAAGTCGGACCACTTCGACATAAAGAAGTGAGTTTCTCCACAATTACCGGTACAACGTTTGCGTGGCCTTCGTTTTGCGTCTATCCTTGTCTGACGGTTTCATTACCTCTTTCCCAGGCCATCACTGCGACGTGTATGCGCCATGCTCATGGCATTGAGTATACAGGCTCCCGCTGTATGGAACGTTCCATGAAGAGTGCTATTGTTTCTGGTCCCACAGAACATGTTGTCTTCTGAAAAGTACTAAAGGTCAGCGGATTCGTGAGCAAAGTGAACTTGCATTCCTTCCCATGTCTAGCCCTAGCTCGTCTCGTCCCCGTCCCTCTCCACATATAAAAAATGTACGGGACTACCTGGAGACGCATGCATCCCCGAACATCAGTAATTTTGACCGGGTCCGTGTGGACAGCATCAACTTGCAATTCAAATCTGAAGATCGATATATTGTGACGCAGCTTAATATTCACAATCGCGATTGGACATTCACTGGGGTATTCGACGGTGATCATACATTTCTTTCGTTCATCTTCAAAACATTCATCGCAATGGTTCTCTGTAGGGCACGTCGGCGATGCCACAGCTGCATATACAGCACGCGAGCTGCACAAGTGGGTGGAGCGCGCGCTCAATACCACATTGGAAAAGCTCCTCTGGATGTGTATCTGATCCCGAAGTCATCACTAAATTGTTGGAAAATACCATCCACTCTTTTGATAAAGACATCGTGAATATGGTTGAGAATCTATTCCCCGGTGGCATCGATAGCCACTCCGACGACTATGTTCAGAGAATGGTCGAGAGAAATTATAAGCAAGTCGAGTTGTGCGTGCACGGCACTACCGCGCTGGTAGCTTTGATTGACCCAGATCGTCAGAATTTATGGGTGGCCAATCTCGGTGATTCTGAAGCTGGTGCGTATTGTACTTCATGCCCCAACATTGATAAGGCTTGATACACTGCCTAGTCTTGATATTACCGATTCCATCCGGACTATTTGACTGCGAAACACTCACCAATCTTCACAATGGTGGTAACCATGCGGAGGTTGCTCGTGTCATACGCGAGCACCCGGGAGAGCGAGGATGTGTGCCGAATGGGCGTATCTTGGGCACTTTGGAGCCATTCCGCTGTTAGTTCCACTTTGCTCCTTCTTAAAAGTGGATACTCTGACAGTTATTTGGCAGCCATTGGAGATGCTGCATTTAAACTGGATGCCAACTTTATTATAAAAGCTTTCTGCGGGAAGTTTCCAGAGACATTGGGATGGGAGGGATTTCTTGTCCACAATCTTACACCACCCTACATCTCTTCGCAGCCCAAAGTGATTCATCATCAATTGACAACTGTCTACCATCAAGGTGGCTACAAGCTTCCGTACTTTTTGATCTTGGCCACAGATGGACTATCAGAACTGTATCAAGGCTCCGAACAGGAAGATATGGCCGATGACTTCGAACGAGAAGATATGGCCGATGAGTGGACTAAGTCAATCCTCAAAGCATACAGCACAGGAGCTACCCGGGGAAAAAATCTTGCACTTCTGCTGTTGGAAGACGTGTCAAATAGAGACAATGGGAAGCAGGTGTTACAAATGCTGGTGAATGAACAGAACACAAAGTGTATAGATGACACCACAATATTAATTCATGTCTTCTTTCCCCTTTCTCATCATCACTGAAATGTTACATATGACATTTGTCACAATCTGTACAACTATTTTTTTCACTTACTGATTCCTTCTTTGATATCACATTATTGATCAAACCTATATCCCTCTTCTACTGATACTCCTGTACACACAGGCTCTGGGATGCAACGGCAACAATGATATAGATTAGTGATAACAAGTAGGAAACCCCTAGCATGACTAGGGCAGCAGGCAGTCCCATGACTGCAGTAGTAGTGAGTAGTCACTAACACAAGATAGTGAGGAGATGTGGTAAGAGTTGTTGACACTTGACCCACACATACATCTCCTTTGGCTTCCCTACGACCCTGCACACATATTACTTACATACTAAGTACATACCATCACATACCATTTCTCCTCAGCCTTCTCACAACCCTGAGGTCACTCACACTCCACCCTTTACTCCGGGATGACGTGTGTCCCTTCCACTTATAGTAGCTGTTGTTCTACATACTTACATCTCTGCTACAACTCTACCAACATACACTATATAAGATGATACCCCACTATACAATCTCCTCAGATGTCTTACAACACTGTCTGACTCTCCACACTATTGTGTCATGGTACCTATTGTACCCATGACTACTCTTACTGCTGCAGATATGTTATCTGCTACCTCTACGCTGCTCAATGTTATCTTCATCACATCAGTTCTCATTGCCTGCCCAAGCCTGCACTCACAGGTTATGGGCCCTGCCCAGCGCATGGCAGGCTCAGACAACACCTCCCACCTCATTGTCTTCATTCTATTTACACTCATACAAGTCACCAATGCTGTATCCTTACCAAAAACCACCATACCAACACTGGACGGCACTTCCAACTACAAAACCTGGTCCACACTTGTCAAAAATGCCCTGCTCATCTCAGGGGTTTGGAAAGTGGTCATCACTGAAAAACCAACCCCCAAATATCAGAAGGTCACGGAAACAGAGACACTCCCAAGTGGAGAAGTGCAGACCCGAACCCATGAAGACAAAGAGGATGTTATCAACAATGAAGAAAGAGCCTTATGGGATGACAATGACAATCTAGCAATGGCCTTCATAGGCCTGTACGTTGGACCCCTATGCCTCCATCTCATCTCAGACCAAAACACTGCATCTCAAAATTGGTCACTACTAAAGGTTGAGTATGGTACACCAGGTGCTGTAGCAACATTCACCAAACTATGGGAGATTCAGACATTCAAGTTTAATGAACATACATCTTTCATTGCACAGATCGATGTGCTCAAGCTCACACAAATTCAGCTTGTGGACAGTGGATGCACTATTTCGGACAATGACTTTGCAATCATCATGCTCACAGCTCTCCCACCATCTTGGTCAAATGTTGTTTCAGCTTACATCGCGTCTAACGACTCTCTAGATGATGTCACACCAGAAGACATGCGTGCATGAATAATCAATGAATCCAATCGCCTCGCTGGAATGTCAGGTTCAATTCTATCAGTTGCACAGTGCCCATGCAGCTTAACAGCACCTGCAAACACCCTCACATTGCCTCTTACTTCCTCAGGCTTCACCTCTCATGGGAAACCCAAGCTTAATCAGTATACGTGTATGAAATGTGGACCTGGAGGGCACTCTGACAATTATTGCTGGATTCTACACCCAGAGAAGAAGAAGAAGGATAAAGGAAATAACATTGCTAAGTCTGCCACAGTCAATTCCATTGTAATCGATCCTCCACCTCCTGTACCACCAAATGAGTCTATGTTGAATATGATGGCTACTAAGCCTGCAGCTTTGTTCTATTTTGACATGCAAAGCAAATGGATGCTTGACAGCAGCACAAGTGATCACATCAGCCCACACCCCGCTGACTTCATCAAAGGTTCAGTAATGAACACACCGGGAACCATCAGACTGGGTGACAATAACTCTATGGAATACCTAGGTATTGGAACAGTAAAAGCAACTACTACAGTTAATGGACAACCCCAGGAAATCATCCTACACCGAGTCCTGTATGCTCTGCATGCCGGATCTTGCTTCCTGTTGATACTGCAACTCACAGCAAAAGGATTACAAGTTACCTACACAGCCCAGACGTGCCGCATCTACAATGACTTCACCACACTTGCAATTGGAATTCCCCACAGCAGCACATACTGGCTAGCACTCACTATCATTGCTGACTCAACACTTGCATCTTTGGACACCCAAAAACCATCATATGAAACATGGCACCATCGTCTAGCCCATGCACCACACACCCCACTACTCAAACTGTGAAATGATGAAAACATTTCTGGGTTTACCCCAGACACATCTACTAAACCAGTCCACAGCCCCTGCAGCACCTGTGCAGCAGGAAAACTTGCACAAAAGCCATTCCACACATCATCCAAACATGCTGCACACATCATGGACCTCGTCCACTCGGACTTAGTAGGACCCCTACATGTTTGGTTGGTTCAAGGTTCACAGTATTTTGTGTCCTTCATAGATGACCACTCAGGGTTTGTGGTTGCCTTTGCACTCACCTCAAAGGATGGGTTCTCAAGTGCACTAGATGTCTTCCTACACTGGGCTGAAACCCAGATGGAACAAAAACTCAAAATCCTCCACAGCAATCATGGAGGAGAATATATTAACACCACAGTTCGTGAAACACTCCAACACATAGGCACCACTCACCAACTCACAGCACCATACTCACCAGCTCAGAACGGTCACACCAAACACTGGAACAGAATGGTAATCAATCTGATGTTATCCCTGCTACATAATGCATACATGAGTGAAGGATTCTGGGAATATGCACTACAAACAGCCATACATGTATACAACCGAATCCCACAACATGCCCACAGTTGGCAAACCCCCACCTATCTATGGACTACACAAATTCCAGATATATCCTATCTTTGCATGTTTGGATGCCTTGCATATGTAGCAACACCTGTGGAATGGTGCATGAAACTTGAGATGAGGGCCAAATCCATGATATTCATTGGATACAACTCAAACTCAAAGGCATGGCATTTTTGGGATCAGACAACTCACAAGGTGGTAGTATCTTGCGACGCCGTATTTGATGAATCTGTTTTTCCTCTTTGACCACAACCACCACTGGCAGGACCACTCCCTCCAACATCGCTGCTCCAACCACAAGAGCATGCAGACAGTAAAGATGAAACAAGCACGGACTCTGGTGATAGCAACTCCGACTCGGACTCCCACACCTCAGTGCACTCTACAACAGTTCCTGCAGCCACACCCACTACTGCAACTGTCTGATTGCCTGCCACAGTTGATGACATCCCAATTGCACCACCTCTGCCTGCACCTACATCAGCAACACCTGTCTCACCACCTCATATGCATGGACCAACACTCCCAGTCACACCACCATCTGTCACACCTCCAGTGCCCACATGAACCCATGCTACACAGTTCTCAGATCGAGCACCAGCAGTAGTTGTTCCATGTGCAGGTTATGATGTGGAAACCAGATGAGGGCACGTGCAACGTGCAGCACTATCAGTGTCAGACTCCTACCGCTGACTTTATTCCCTACCGTTATTTTATTATTTCTTTTACTTTCTTTTATTATTTCTTTTACTTTCTTTTATATTTCTCTTTAGATCATCTGATAAGATAAGATCTTCATCTTATCTTTTATCTTATCTCATTAGATATCTTACTTACTGTCGTTACAGTCATCTCGGAGATGGTTCCCACAGATGCTGCGCATCTGTCAGCAGTACTCACACACTTGCTGCGCATCTAGTTACTGTAGACCTGCCCTTAGGTACTGCGCCTGGTCTGTGTGCACGATCTAGTACTATAAGTAGAGAGGTAGCTAGACAAATAGACTCCAGCTTGTTACAGCTGGTTCCATCCCCTCTTCTTAGTCTGAGTTCCCTCATCCCTTGGGCTTAGATCCAGGGCAGCTCCTGGTCAGTCTCTCCAAAGGAGAGCAGGGATACGTCGGGAGTTGGTGGTCTTGTGCTACAGATGTCCGCCGTAGGCTTGACGATCCTGACAATCAGGTGAGCTCAAACCCACATACTGAATACTGAGCCCAGTCATGCCAGCACCCCCACCATCCTCACCAATGGGAATGCCATTTGGAGAACCAATCACACCGATACCTCCACCCAGGCATTCCACTTGCACTATGCGACCTCCTACATGCTATGGTGAGAGCACGTACAGAGAATGGACTTATGCAGATATCCTCCAGGATCCTTCAGATGATGACAACGACAGCACCTTTGCTACACCAGGTGCCAGACCATTGCTTTCCACACTACTTGCCACCACCATGTCCTCTGGAGACCCCCTCACATTGTGCAAGGCATGAGCATCACCAGACCATGCAGAATGGGATGCCACCTGCTGGTATGAGCTTGCCATGTTGGAAGGCATGAACATGTGGTCATTAGTTGACCTCCCATGTGGGCACACTGCAATCCCCAATAAATGGGTGTTCAAATTGAAGAACGATGGTTGCTATTGAGCACGCCTAGTTGCAAAAGGCTTCAAACAGGTACATGGAGTCGACTATGATGAGGTCTTTTCACCCATTGCACGATTTGAGTCACTCCAGTTCCTCTTTGCACTTGCTGCCGTGCATGATTGGCATATCCATTCTATGGATGTCAAAAGTGCTTTCCTGGATGGCGACATTGAGGAAGAACTATACATGCACCAACCTGAAGGATTTGAAGTCCCCGACCTCACTGACAAGGTCTGCCACCTACACAAGTCCATCTACAGACTCAAACAGGCTGTGCGACAATGGAATGTGAAGATGGATGCTTCCCTTGGTGCACTTCACATGTTCCACATCTCTTCAGACAGTGGACTCTATGTAAGATGGCAGAAGGGATCCTTTTTGTTCCTCATGCTCTATGTCGACAACATTACAATTTTTGGTAGCAACCTAGCTGAAGTGCTGGAACTCAAGCATGCCCTTAGCACCGCTTTCAAGATGTCAGACCTGGGTGAAACCACTACATACCTCAGACTCAAGGTTACACGAGACCATGCCCGCTGAACACTAACACTGTGTCAATCCCAGTATACTGTGAGCATCGTCGCCCACTTCAGCATGGCTGGCTGCAACTCAGTGTCCACACCACTCACCCCTATGACCACTCTCATTCCATTCATGGGGACTGCCTCTTCTGCCACCCACACAATGTACCAACAGATCATCAGCAGCCTCATGTACACCACAGTAGTGTCCCAGCCTGACATCACCTATGCTGTCAACTCTCTCACTCGCTTTGCAGCCAATCCCATGCAGGAGCACCTCACCGCCATGAAACACATCATGCAGTACCTTGCAGGGACCCTACACTTTGGGCTGTCCTATGATGGCACCCGTGGTGACACCCTTACAGCCCACTCTGACTCTGACTGGGCATCCTCCCTCACTGACCAATGCTCCACTGGCATGTTCATTTTCTTCCTCTGTGGTGGTGCCATAGCATGGTCATTTTGGTGCCAACATGTCATGTCTCTATCATCCACTGTGGCCGAATACATCACTCTTTCACAAGCCATGGAGCAGGCCATGTGGTATGACCACCTCATGACAGAGCTCAGGATTCCCCTTGCCCTTCCCCTCGCCTTATTCGGGGACAACAAGGGGTCCATTGATCTTGCCAACAATCCTGTCATTGGCAAAGGCTCCAAACACATTGACATCCAGCACCATCACATTCGCAAGTGCATTGCACATGGACTCATCTCCCTCACTCGCCTCCCATCCACATCCATCCTCACTGATTGTCTGACAAAACCTCTACCTCATGTCCCATTTGCTGTGCAGCACGCTGCCCTTGGGCTGATCAATGTCAGTTCACCAAACATGGGGGGCTGTTGACACTTGACCCACACATACATCTCCTTTGGCTTCCCTATGACCCTGCACACATATTACTTACATACTAAGTACATACCATCACATACCATTTCTCCTTGGCCTTCTCACAACCCTGAGGTCACTCACACTCCATCCTTTACTCCAGGATGACACATGTCCCTTCCACTTATAGTAGCTATTGTTCTACATACTTACATCTCCACTACAACTCTACCAACATACACTATATAAGATGATACCCCACTATACAATCTCCTCAGATGTCTTACAACACTGTCTGAGTGAGTACCTCACTACCTTCATCTTATACCTCTTCTTACACTACCTGCAGCTCTCCACACTATCATGTCATGGTACCTATTGTACCCATGACTACTCTTACTGCTGCAGATATGTTATCTGCTACCTCTACACTGCTCAATGTTATCTTCATCACATCAGTTCTCATCGCCTGCCCAAGCCTGTGCTCACAAGAGTATGCTGCAGGGTAGTGTTAAGTAAAGGATAGGGTAGTGATAAGTTGGGAGTGTTGATGCAGGAGAGGGCAGGCAACTAAGACAGACAGAAAGATGGGGACTGATTGTATTGAGGGGAAAGTGAGGAGACAGAGGGTAGAGTAGAGCAGGGCCATGGAAGAAGAAGAAGTGCCAGACATGAGGGCACAGAGCAGAGTAAAGATGCTTTCCATAGAGCAGAAAGACTTAGTAGAAAGACTGAGATGATGAGGGGGGATAAGGAGATGAAAGTATAGAGTTGTAGTGGAGCTACAAAGAGTATGACAAAGAGACTGCCTAAAGCAGTGGAGCAAGAGCATGGCCAGATGTAGATGATAGAGCACAGCCAGAGTAGATAAGAGCAGAGCCAAGATAGTGTTGAATCAACAATTGTACATACCACACCATTTCATTTGGATTCCCTCACTCCCACACGTACTACTTACATACATACTATGTACCTCACATACTTCCCTCATTCCTCAGACCACTTGCATTCCCAAGGGTGCTCACACCCCACTCTTCACTCTGGGACGACACGTGTCCCTCCCACTATAGTAGTTGTTGTACTTCACCTACACATTCTGCCCCAACTCTAACACACATTCACTATATAAGATAGGTACTCTACACTACTAGCTCCTCAGATGTCTTACCTTCATGTCTGAGTGAGTACATCCCTATCCTACCTGCTACACCTTCCTGCAGTGCTCATATCACATTGTGTCGCCTCACTGCATTCACTCTCATCTTTGCTACTGCAGGTCTGTTATCATTTACCTCAGATGTCTTACCTTCATGTCTGATGCTCTTATCACATTGTGTTGCCTCACTGCATTCACTCTCATCTTCACTACTGCAGATCTACTGCTAACTCTCTTTCCCCTTGGGGATATGCTGCTCATCACCTCATCAATTGTATTGTTGCTCATTGCCTGCCCAAGCATGTGCACACAGATAGTAGATGAGATGATATGAGGATGAGATATAGATAAGATAGATAAGAGGATAAGGATGTAAATAGAGATGTATAGTAAAGGAACTGCTCAGTGGCATAAAAGCTAGACAAAATCCAACATATTCAACAACTCCTTCCATTGTATTATCCAATATTGTGTTATCTTCCTTCATCCTGTTGCTATTATGGTGCTATTAGCATGCCATCTTGTTATTCGACCCTCCTGTATATATACATCACTCACCTAAGCTTATAATCATTGTTGGAAATTGTGACTAGTCTGTGCAAGTTTATGTGAGCTTGCAGCACAGGTGCAGTGTGGATGCAGGGTTGAAGTATATAAAAATTTATGACCTTGTATTGTACACCTTTGCACAATTGCCCTTCCCCTGTTGGGCTGGGATAAGCATGCCTAATAATTTTTTGCATGTGTTCGACCATTTGATTCAACAATTATAACATCTTGTGTATTGGCTTCCCTCTTTGGCATGTCTTTGAGATCTTGCCCATCTCTTTTACCTTGGATATTTGCTCTCAAACTCAGGCTTTGCCTCAAGCTCAGCTCTTACTCAAACTATAGAACTTGACCATGTTGTGGAAAGGCACATGGAATGACAACTACACTTCAGCTCCATCACATGTCACAGATTGATGAGAGTACCTTGTGGGGGAATAGCTAGCTGCATGAGTGAAAGAGATCAACTGGCTAACAGTGTGCCAGTAATGAGGAGCATATGGATCAGTCATTGAAGACAGTACCAAGGTCCTATGCACATTTTCATGTGTAGCCAAGTGAAGTACTACAATGTAGTACATTGATGTTTCAATGGGATCCTGTTACAATTTTCTTTTCTTTCTGCTTACATCTACCAGCCTATTGCACCACAGCAGCTCTTCTACTTACAAACCACTGCACAGTACCTCTGGAACATTCCATATATCATGATGTGGCCTGACCTATTACCATAACAGAATATTCTGCAACTTATGGTTGCACTATATAAAGGGGCTCACCATAGTTACAAGACCCTTAGCTTAGTCTCTTGTACTTCCTGGTGTGCAACCCTTGTCTATCTGATCATCTTGTTGTGTTCTCAATATGTGTGCTACACTCTGAGTCTCTTATCTGATCCAGTATGCTCACAGCCAGCTGCCTTGCTGTACTAGTCCATAACATTAGACTAAGCTACACTTGCTCACTGTGTAGCTGACACCATGGCTCCCCCCATTCCCACCACCCTTCATCCAGAGTTCCAGTTTTCCAGCCAACAAAATGCCATCATTTTCAGAGGACATACTCTCAAGTATCAAGGATGACAAAAGCAGAGAGTTGTAAATGTTTGTGCAGGTATGAGCAGGCAATGAAGAAGATTGTGATTGTAGTTATAGTGGACAGCACGTTCCCGATTAAGGGAAGGACAGGAGATAAACCTGCAGCAGAAGTAGTAGACATGAGTGCAGTAGGCACCATGGTGCGATAGTAAGAGATGCTGCAGGTGAAGTGAGAAGAGAAATAAGATGTAGGTAGAGGAGTACTCACTCAGGCAGTGTGCAAGACATCTGAGGAGTGTGTATGGTGGGGTGTGATCTTATATAGTGTATGGTGGTAAGGTTGTAGTGGAGCATGTAAAGTAAAATACAATGGTTACCATAGTGGGAGGGACATGCATTGTCCCAGAGAAGTAGGTGGAGTGTGAGGCCGACGCTTGTCGAAGCCGAACAACTGAAGAAAGCTATAAGAAAAGGACAATCATGCTTCAACTAGCAGATATCCCAGATGATATTAGTGTATAGTAAAAGAGAGGAGAAAATGGTACTGTACCTAGCAGATATCCCAGATGATCAGAACTGGAGAATAAACCGCTAGGAGTTGTATGTATATATAATACCCTGAAGCGTGCACAGACCATGCAGTACAGTATAGGGCCGGAGAATGAGAAAGTAAAGTAGTGACATCATATCTAATAATAGAGGGGACTCGTCATTGCTGACTGAGCTCCGCAGTAACTGTGAGAATGATTGGTGATACTCCGCAGCAGGTGTGAGAAGGATTGGTGAGCATGTGCAGTAAGTGTGAGAGAAAGAGTCATAGCTAAAGATAGAACAGGCCGATTGGAGATCGGACAACATATGCGTCATCAGCCGATAAAGATGAAGTGAAAGAGTACATGACCATGGGAATCGCTTCGATAGATCAGGAGCGATTGTAAGATCTATGATGATAGAGACATAAGAAAATAGAGAAAAATGAAGAGGAAAATAGGGAAAATAATAGCGGCCTGACAAATACCCCCTTCTTAAGGCGAGACGTCTCGACGAGCAAAGAATGGAGATGAACATGCATGGCAAATATCTTCTTCTTCACCTTCCATAGAATTGAAAGGGATGCCAGCAAAGAGTGATGAAGAAAGAGGAATGATGGAAGAAGACTTGGGTAATTCTTTTAAGTCTTCATAAGATTTGGGAGTAATAACTCCATCATCGTCTTCATCTGTGAAGTCATCTTCGTCTTCAATGATACCAAAAGGTACCTCCTCATATCCTTCGTCTAAAATTGGTGGGGTAGATGTGGGTGTTTCTTCATGAAGTCGTCGAGCATAATGTGGTTGAGTCATCATCTCGGGTGAATATTCCATCTGGTAAAGGGAATA